>CM065389.1:12802500-13055000 GCA_033060915.1 Euryodendron excelsum | reverse complement strand
GTGAACAATGAAATCCAACTTCAGGCAATGAATTAATAACAAATTTTGTCCCTTTTTACATACAACCTAATCTTCATCAGAAACAACATCATGGGGTCATATAAATGGTAGGGTTGGAGGAATTTATTAGCTGAAAGTACATCAATGTGGAACCTGCTAAAAGTTTATATCAAGAAAAGAGACACATTCTTAGCAAGCAATAAGAAGGCTGGAAATTTTACAAAGAAAAAAAAAACTAGAAACTAAAAGGCCAAACATCCTTTCCTGTGTTTGACTTCTTACCAACCACCAAACAAAAAAAAAATCACAATGAGCAACTCAACTTAAATGTTGAGTAGCAATAACAAAACCACACAGGCAGACAAAGACACGACATATTCCCAAGTAATTGATGATCATAATACATTCATTCATGAGAGAAAGAACAGGAAACAAGTAATCAGTAAAACAGATGGTGAAAATGAAAACCCAGGAATAATGTGACCTAACAAGTTGAAGAAACAAGCAATTCAGTGATGATCTTTAACCACAAGCTGTTATGCGTGGGTAGAATAAAAGAGAAGCACCAAATGCCCCCTAATACGGTATCATGTGGCAAGAAATAAGCCTTCTATGTAAGAGATAAATCAAAATTTGAAAAAAAAAAAAAAAGAAGATACACCATGCCAAGATGTTGAACGGATGATGTATCAAATAATATGATAGAAGGAACATTGTATGTTAATCGATTATAGAACAAAATGAAATTATCCACCTTATATTACCTGCATGACACTCTTCAATCCAATAAATGCCTCAATCTTTCTCCAATCACGGTCAAAGCTATATAGATCAATCAATGAAAACCAAAATTAGAATTAGGACACTACTGCAAAAATTATAAACAAAAAGAACACGAGACATTTTATAATAACTTGCCACAATAGAAGAACCCAATATTCTTAATACACCTAACCAACATTCACGAAAGCATGAATAGGAAGTTCTATTCACAATTGAATGAATTGTTTAAGTTATTTTTTTAGCAACAAAGCAACAATTTGCAGTACCCTTTCATACAACCCACATCTTTCAAGATATACTACGAAGTTACAAACCTATCCAAAGACACCTTGGTTCCTAACATGGCTTTACCTTCAACAAAGCAAAATAACTATTCTCTAGTCCTAAAGTTGTTCCCCTTCCCTTGCGTTCTATTTCTCTCAAAACTTGTGATTGCTTCTATAAATTTTTACACATGGAGAGCTCCAAAATTCAGTCAAATAAACAAAAACAAACCACCTCTGCTTCAAATGAACCCACATGAAAACTTACTTGCTTCGGAACCACAAATGAAAAAACCTCCAACCCATTCTATTCACCAATTAGCTAACATACCACATTACCTATCCATGAATCAAAGTTTAAAGCCCCAAAATTCAGAAACCCTGATTGATTAACAAAACTCTAATTCAATTCGAACCTTAACGTATTGCGGGCAAAATTGAAAGTGACTCAAAGTTGGAGGGCTTCGAGGAACTTGTCGTACTTGAGTTCAGTCCAGCTCTCCCGGGACTTCGAAATGGTGTAGGGCTTTCGGACCTTCTTGGTCGGATCGTCGGACGATGTCATTGTGGAGGCTGTGGCTGGGACGGTGGGCGTCGAGAAAGAGCCAAGACCAAGTAAAGCCATTCCAGTCAGATCTAGGTAGAAGCCTTCAGGTCGGTTCGAATTCACAAACACCTTGTGTTGCGTGCTTTGTGCTTTTTCTATATTATACTTACAAAACAAACAACAGAGCATATGAAAAAGATGTTAGCATTGTATGATATGAAATATATAAACAATTATATAGACTAATGAACACCTAACACTCAACATCAACAATCATTCAACACGGAACAACAAGAAATAAGAACTTAGGGTTTGCAAAATGGGAAACGAAAGAGAGAGGTAAGTGGTGGCAGAGGACTTACAGTTAAAGAAGAGATCGGCTTGAGTGATGGCAGCAGTAGTGGGTTCCGATGGTGGCTTTGGTAGCTTTAGGTGGAGGCTCCGACAGTAGCTTTGGCGGCAACAATGGTGGCAGCTTCGGTGATGTCAACTTTGGCAGCAACAATGGGGAACGGGAGAGACATCCTAGGGTTTGTAAAATGGGGAATGGGAAAGATAGAGAGAAGTCAAGCAAGAGGGAGAGAGAGAGAGAGAGAGAGGCGTCATAGAGGAGAGGCTTCGGGGAGTAAGAGAGAGAGCATAGGGTTGCAAACTGTGGGAGGGAACAACAGGGAAACGGGGAACCAATTTTTGGAAATGAAAGACTCAAAACGATGTCATTTTAAACTAAACAACGCCATTTAAATTAAATACATTTGCGACGGCTACGTCCCGTCATAATAGGCACTGTCGCATAAGAGGGGGTCGAATTTGACAAGCTAAACGATGCCGTTTTTAACTAGTTTTTGCGACAAGAATGTCTACCGTCGCAACAGTATCATCACCAATGAAAATTTTTTGCGACGAGGACATTACCGTCGCAAATAAAGGTATTTGCGACGGCAATGGAGCCGTCGCAAAAAACTCCGTCACAAATAGCTCTTTTTCTAGTAGTGGTAAGTTATACCCAAAAAAAAGCAAAATGATTCTTCTATTAAAAAATTAAATTATACTAACTTCCACAACTCAGCTTAATTAATTTTTTTTTTTTAACTATTTGGGGTCACGTATATATTATGCTTTGTCATTGTAATCTATCAGGAACCATAATCTTAGTAAAATTGTAATATAGCATGTCTTAATTATCTCAACCCAAGAAATTTTGAATTTTTCTCACCCCCTTGCATTACCCTTATGCTATGTTTGGTACAAGAAAATAGAATGGAATTGAATGGAATGGTCATTCTCACTTTCATTTACATTCTCTTGTTTGGTACTACTACTTAAAAGGTGGAATGATCATGCCCACATTTTGTTAGAATAACCATTCTCTATTTCAAGAGTAGAAATGGTCATTCAATTCTCACATGAAACAACATAAAACAAAAATTAATAAGATTTTTGTTGTCAAATTTATTTTAAAAAATATAAAACATATTTGGTAATTATTTTTTTATTTTAAAATTTTAAAAAAATAAAAAAAAAATTAAAATTAAAAATTTTAAAAATTAAAAATTCATTAAAATATTTAATAATTAAACCACCGCCGCCGCCACCACCACCATTACAAATACTTAATAATATATAATAATAATTAAATAATATATTACTAATATTTTTCATAGAGATAATATTAAATTTTTATATCATATACAAATTTCATTCCATTCTATTCTAGCATTGTTTATTGATCTTACCAAACAACGGAATGAGAATAATTATTCCATTCTATTTTATTCTCATTCTCATTCCATTCTCATTCTCATTTCATTCCTTTCCATTTTCTTGTACCAAACATAGCCTTAATGTATACAATACCACTTATTAATTTTCGTCCTATATGTCAAAACCATCTTAATAGATTTTTCTTTACTTAATCTTGAATAGGTCAGCCTCGCCTCCCACACAATCCCCAAATATTGGTTCCAAAGCTTCAGCAGACTTAAGATGAACCCAACCCTGTCTGCTTTCAAGTTAGGATTTGCAGTAACAGTGGCCTAAGCCAACAAAAAACTTCAGCCCTCCTGGGAGAACTTGAATCAACTTAATTTCCACATGGCCAGGGTTGTAATCTAACAATCTAGGTATAAACTAGACAAGCCTTTTCATGATCATTAAAAAAAAAAAAAAATTCATGTTACTGAAGTTGTTAAATCATTAACATTCATCAACTAATGATTTGTATTTTTATAAAATACTAGATTGTATAATTAAAATCAAGTGACAGTACTACACTGACTTCACACTTCTAACACTAGTAAAACTCATCCGATTACTCATCAACATGCATAACAATTAATAAATTTTTACTTAGTGAATTTTAATTTGTAATGAGCTGAGGAAACATAACCAATCAAGAAAGAGAAACGTAATTCCATCAAAGTGTAGGGATATAAGTGTTTGTGTATACCTTCTGGCTTAGTTATAGCATCAATAAAGGTTAACGTTTCTTGTATATTAGAGAGAGAGGGGGGGCGGAGTCGATGTAATAATATATATGCACAAATAGAATGATAAGATCCTACCTCTTTAAACCCCACATGGCCACATATAATTCATGAAGCCATAGAATTCCAAAAAGAGTAGTGATATCTATGTAGCATATTAATACTACACATAAATTAATTTTTCAATTCATTTTGTCACCCACAAAACATAATACAATGAGACTTACATTAATAAACACATGTGAGACTCATTTACGTTGAATCTTGTGGATAAGAAAGTGAGTTAGAAATTAATTTATGTGTAACATTTTTCATGTATTTAACGTGATCAATCCACACTGATATCTTCCTAATTTAGTCTGTAATCATATCTCAGGCCGTCTATGAGAATCTTCACTTGGGGTAGAGAACGGGCTGAATTTCATGCATATGACACGCAAATGAAGCAGTAGAGATTGGTAATGCCTGCGCTCTGACCAAAACAAATTCAACGAGAACTTGTACAAGAACGGTAATGCTTTCTTGAGGGAAGTGCAAAGCTGGAAGGGTTCGTTCTAGTCCCACACTCTGATATTCAATTTCATGTTCAATTTCTTGAGGTTTCTTAGTCCATGATGTTCGGGAAATTGAATCAACCAAGCAAATTTTAAGGTCAATGTCAGTGTGTGAAGCTGAGAAAGAACCAAGGGCGGTGCCAAGTAGAAAACAATGGGATCAATTGACCCGTCAACCTTGTAATTATTCTTAATTTTTCAGTACTAATCTTTTTAAAAATATAATTTTATTAAAAATTTGCACTCATTGTCCAAAATAATGACCCCATCAATTCAATGAAAAAGGAATAACTCAGTTATTAAAAAAACAACAAAATCTCCCACTAACTAAGGACGGAATTATTGTAAAGGCATGTGAGACAATTGTTCCATTCAATATATGAAAAAAATAGCTTTGTGCTATTTATTATTAATGTTCTTAACACTGCTTACCACTCTCTAACCCAACCCATGCATGTCTACATTTGAAACCACCACAAGGTGCATGTTTTATATTCAAGTTGTCATGTTTACAAAGTTAGCTTTTCTTATCATACAGAATAAAATATTATTTGATTCTTATTCAAGTGTGCAAGAGAAGTTATTTAATCTAATCTTATAATAAAAATATAAAATGAGTATTATTAAACAACACTATCATGCATTGATATAACATTTATAGTATAAGATGCAGCATTTATACTATAAAATGTAAGAAAATACCAAAACTTGCTTATTCTCATATATCATGCACTGATATAAAATGTTATTTTTCTAAAAATGTTTTTTATAGAAAATATAACAAAAAAGATGTGATAGTAGCATTTTTGTAAGTAAAAACCCTCATTATGAGTATTTTTATGTTAAATTAAATGTCTTACATCCAACTACATTACCCTCATTAAGATACCAACAATTACTTATTCTCATACAAAATGAGACTTCTTATATATAATTTGAGATTTATTGTTAAAATTTTGTATGACCCATCAACAAAAACTTTGGAGCAGCCACCGGAAAGAACACCTGAAAACTGCTCGGTCCCATGCTGAACAAAGGCAACGTGGCAGTAATTAATCCTCCAAGAAAGATACCTCGGCAAGAAGGGGAACGTTTTTGAGATTGATCCTTGTGTCTGGTCCCCGAACTGAAAAGAGACGAGATTGGGTGCAGAAATCTCGAGACTTTCCAGACTGAAACAGCAAGAAATGTCCAAGAACTTCAGGTCCAGTGGCGGCGATGATGATGAACTACCACCACCACCGCCACCACCACTAGAAATCGTCAGATTCACAAGGGAGTTCGACTTGGACAAACACAAGTGTTCAAGAGATGGACAGTTGGATAACAAGTACCCTACATGTACGGCAGTGACATTTACGTAATTGAGCGACAAGGCCTTCAGGGAATTGAAGTTGCAAAAGGAAAGAAATGGGAATGGCGGAGAATGACTTACGACTGAATATGCTCTCTCCAAATCGAACTCTTGAACGGACTTTGTCTTTGCATAATCTACCCACCGAGCGATATCGCCTTCAGATTCTGCGTCGACAAAGTTCGAGACATGTAAGCAAATTCTCAATCTGTTGAGGGATGGAGCTTTATGCGATTCCAAGATTCTATTCAACCAATACACCAACTCAGGATGCCACCATCGGATCTCTAAATCACTCATTTTTTATATTTAGCAAATATATAAATAAATCTATAATAGGTAATAAAATTTAAAAAAAATAAAGCTAGATATTGGTATCTTTCCTAAATCAATACCTTGTGTATGTAAAAGATTGCAAACCCTCCATATTTTGCATGCAAGTTTATATCTATACTATTATAAAAGGTCAACACTAGACTTTGATTATGATCTGTCACGCTATCTTACATTTTCAAATTGTTCTAAAATATTTAAAAAATTACTACATAACTCACATTCTCACCTTCTATACGGTTACACAACCAGATAACCAGCAAAATAATTTGGTATACCACATTTTCACCGCTTATACAATTATACAACCAAATAACTACTAGCAAGTTGAGAAATAATTAGGTGTGGTGTATCATACACACAAATAGTGCTTGTCACCCTCTTGGGTAGAGTAAGTCCTCCCGCATGGATGGAGTAAGTCCTCCTCTTTAGCCTGAAAACACATGGTTCTTGAGAATTGAATGTGCCAACTCAGGTTTGGAAGTGAAATAAAAAAAAATTTGTAACAATCAATCTGTTGGGGTCTCAAAAGCGTTTATCAAAATTGAAAAGAAAAAAAAAAACTAGAAACGGCATTCCAATAAAACAACAATCTGCATAAATGTCTTGAATGCGAATACCTTTCATTTTGATTAAAAGAAACTACAAACAACATTCCAAACTGCCAAAAACAATCTGATAAAAACTACATAAACCCATGAAGCAAGAACAGCCAAAAGAAGCTTGCGAAGACCAATTCTTTGCCACTCTTTGATGGTTGGCCATTGAAGACAGACAAAAAAGCTTGGGTTTTCATAAAATTTTTATGAGATTAGAGAGAGGATTTTTTATTTAGAAAGAATTCCTAAATTGATTTGTTGTCATATTTATTAAAGCTAAAATTTGTTGAAATAAAATAAGCACTAATATGTTTTTAATAGTGATGATATGGCTCAATAGAATGCATGGGCTAGAGAAGGGGGCACAAAGAGGGGGTAGAGGATCTCAATTCGTAAGTGAATGGATCCTACATAATTTTATTAATGTGAATTCTATGGTCTTTTATCTAGGAATGGGAAAAGAATTGTGAAATGGGATTAAGCATTACTCATAAATAAATGGCAAAATAATATTTTTTTTACCTCCAATTTCACCTTAAATTTTAATGTCACTCCTCCATTTTTACCAGTTTAAACTAGGTGAAAAAAATTGAAGAATTAATTATACTTTGTCCCTCTAAACTATGACTCAATATCACTCTAAACATCTGTTTTGTAGAGTTTTCAAAATTTTTTTTTTTTCATACCAGTTTCATCAATCTATAAAAAGGATTTTTAGAAGCTCAAAAAATAATTTTTTTTTCTATTTTCTACAACGGGAATGTTTTAAAAAAATTTACCAAACATGATCACAATGGTTTTCGAAGAATGAAACTAGAAAATAGGAACTGATACCACAACCAAATATGACCTTAAAATTCCACGTAAATCAGATAGTGTAGTGATTCACATGGTTCTCGCCGGCTTACACGAAGTTTTTTTATATACGCTCCATTTTTTGTTTATATTCGTCAGAGACTTTATTCAATTCAGTTAGATATTAATGTAAATGAACCATAACTATGTAGCCCTATTCCTAAAAGATTGACCCCAAAATAACATATCCAAATTATAAGAAAGCCTATAGAAGCTACAATTGCAGAATTTGGATGCTTGGTCAACACCAAAATAAAATTACATTGTATAAGTGAAAATTTATTTATTTCATTAATAATGTCTACACAAACTTAAATTCAATTAGTATATTCAACGGGGTCAAAATGTAATCAGCCCTTAACTTTTATCACATATTTAAAATGTTAGGAGAGAAAATGTGTGGTGTGTATGTGTGTTATTCTGCTTCACTATTATTTGTTTGGTAGGTGATCAATGTGTGTGTGTGCATGTGGCATCGTTAGTATTCTCGTATAGATTTTGATTGAATTTTTTTCGAAATTCTAATCTGTTGCTATCGGGCGGCATTCACTGATTCGCCTAGCTATTGAAAGAACATGCGAGTCCTTAAAATAAAATTTGCCAACCAGTTGCTTGCAACAAGAAGGACAATTTCAAGTGTATGCATGGTAAATGTATATATCCACAAAATTACAGATGATGATCACAACAACAATATTAGTAAATCCTTTGCACTTTCAATCGACACCCATAAACCATTGTTTGTTAATTCGTCTACAAGATCAAAGTACAAGTAGTTGAGTGCGACCAGGAGACAGTAATTCTCCCTGCAGCCGATGAGCCTGTTGTCGTGCCGCTCGTTTCTCCTCGATTGTCATCAACTCCTCCTCAAGGCTGTCTATCGAAGCTCGCTGGCAAGGAAGAATAGTCATCTTCTCAAGCAACACAGCATTCTGAATCAGGTACCTGGCAATCAAAATGTCAGCCATACACCCCACAAAACCAACTAGTTCCACCACCTTGAGGCAATGGTGCGGATGCTTCTCCGCAGGCGGTGCCGCCCATGGCAATTCAGCTGGTCCAGCAGTTGTCATGCTTCTGCTGCGCTCTGACCAAAACAAATGCAAGGAGAATTTGTACAACAACGGCAAAGCCTTCAGCAGGGAAGTGCAAAGCAGGAAGGGTTTGTTCCAGACGGTCATGTCCCACTCTCAAATTCAATTCCAATTTCTTGAGGTTTATCAGTCGGTGAAGTTCGGGAAAATATTGAATCGGAGTCCACCAAGGATAGCTTATGGCCAATGTCAGTTTCTGAAGCTGAGAGAGAACCCCTGAAAACTGCTCGAGTCCACGTCTAACTAAAGAAATCTTGCGGTAAGCCCTCAAGAAAGACACATCAGAAAGGAGGGGAACGTTCTTGAAATTGATCTCTGTCTCTGGTCTCCCGAATTGAAAAGAAACGAGATTGGGAGCAGAAATCTCGAGAGTTGCCAGACAGAAACAGCAAGAAATTTCCAAGAACTTCAGCTTGAGCGGCGGCGGCGATGGTGATGAACCAACACCACCCGAAATCGTCAGATTCAGAAGGGAGAGCGAGTAGGACAAACACAATCGTTCGAGAAATGGACAATTGGATAAGAGGTACCCAACGTGTGCAGCAGTGATATTTGCGTATTGCAGGGACAAGGCCTTGAGGGAATTGAAGTTGGAAAAGCAGAGACATGGGAACGGTGGAGAATGACCTGCGACTGAATATAGTATTTCCAAATCGAACTCTTGTACGAACTTTGCCGCTGCGAAGTCTACCCACCGACTGATTTCACTTTGGTCTATGCAAATTCTCAATTTGTTGAGGAATGGAGCTTTATGCGATTCCAAGACTCTGTTCATCGAATGCATGAACCCAGGACGTCCCAAGCGGCGCTCTAAATCCCTCACTTCTGTTGCAGAACCGAAATCCAGATCGGTGGTGAACTCCCAGAGGCTTCTCCATCTAGAAGAAAGGACGCTTGTCTTTACAGCTTCTTGAATCGGGAAGCAGGACAAGATGATCACCAGAATTTCATCTGGGAGTCTACTGATTCGATCCTCCAAGTCACTACTAGTGTTGTCGTCAACCTTGCATCTCTTCTTCTCTCGCTCAGAATCGTTTGTGGGATTCTTCCTTTTCCCTCGAAACACGTCCATGGATATGGATGTTTATGCCAGAACAGGGGAGTCTTGGAAAGGCAGAGAGAGAGAATAGAAGCTTGTTGCTTTTTCATCTGAAAATCAAATTTTGCGTACCATGTTATTTGAGGTACTGAACCCAATATAAAGAAATAAAGCATGTACAAATTTTAAGTGGTATCGTGGTTATACTTCCGCTTCATTTGATTTCATTGAAATGGTTTTTCGGTACAAAGATTTATTTTTCGTTGTTAGATTTTACAAAAAAGTAAGGAAAATGTTTTTTAAAAAACTATTTTCTGTTAAAAACTCACAAATAACTTACATTTTAAAAATTTTTGTAAGTCATGTTTTACTTTTAATCTTTCAACAAACTATCGCCTGCACCGACTGCTACTACCAAGGGGGTGGTCACAGCCAATGGCTCGCCCATGCCCATCCCTGATTTATAAACTTGAATTTTTTTTTAGGTCCAATTAGTTTAATGAAAGGACTTGGAATTGTGATTGAAACCTGCCACACCCCAACCCGATATATATATATATATATCTATATAATTATTATATTTTATTATATTTATTTGTTTGGATTTTATATTATTTTTTTATAAAAATATTGACAAAAAATTCTTAGATTAAATGGACAGGTTTGAGAATCATAATTTTTATTTTGGGTGGGGTTGGGATTTGATTTAGGCCCTATAGGAAAAAAAATTCAGTGTAGGTCCAAAATGGCCCACCCAATGTCCACCGACTCCTCCCTACCGATAGCACCACCACCCCTACATCGGCTGCCACCATCGCCCACCACCACTGACTCCACTATATTGCTATCATAAAGAAATTGTTGTGTCTGAATTACTAAAAGGTCCGTTTGATACATTTGTTTTAAAAGTTTTTTTATTTTACTTTTTTGGCTTATAAACAAAAAAAAAAACTAAATCTTATCGGCTTTTTTTTAACTTTTATTAGCTAAGACAAATAGAAAAGCAAAAAACAAAAAGCTAAAAGATTAAAAAAAGTTTATTTTTTCACTTACAAGTCAAAAAAAACCTTTAAAAAACTAGAACCAAACGGGGCGAAGTATAGCCCATTTTCATGGCATCTTTCCCTCTTCAGTTCATCAGCATCCAATTTTATCCAATTCTTTGTAAGCTCCTTATTTTTGTTGGCTAAATCCGTGAGGCAAAACCTTGTAGTATTTTTGGATGTTTAGGTGGTTGCGTTGTTAAAATTTTGGCAATGAGGCAACCGGCGATTTTTCAATCGTTGGCACCATCACGCGCTGTTCTCAGAACGGGTGTCAATGGATTTAAAAGCCACAACCGAAACTTGATAATGCTGAGCACAACAGCTTGCAAGTTGCAAGTGGGTTAGACTATTAGGCTTCCTTTGATTTCAACTAATATATTTTACATCGAAAAATATTTTTTCGTGCAAAAGGTTTTTTGAAAATATTTTTTTTTTATTTTTTGGTGTTTGATTAACATTTAAAAAAAATTTTAAAATTTTTTTTCTTTTATAATACTATTATTTATGCTGGGAGGTGGTCGCGGTAGGAGGTGGTGGTAGCGGTGGGAAATGGGTGATGGTGGCGGTGAGTGGTGGTGGGCGTTGGCGGCCTTGGGCACCCTCACGAAAAATGATGACTTAGAAATGGAATAAAATATTTAATATTCATATGCAAAACAAAAAGAGAAGGGACAAAGAAAATTTGAAATTTTTTTCATAACCATAAAAAAAAATGAAAAATATAATTTTTTTAAAATATTTGTACAAAAATTTCACCAAAATGTACGTCTTTTAAAAAACCAACTTTTTGTTGTAACTAATCACTCACTATATGGTAGTATGTTTTATAAAATCTATGTATTGTTTTTAAAATCTTTGTTTCCCCCTGCATATATATGGCGGCAAAACTGCCCTTTTAAGGATAGAGTGCCATGACACCCCACTTTTAATTAAGCTTTGTATATATTGTGTATATATAATGCTTTAAGGAAGAGTTTATTCAACTAGCACCTTAATAATTTTAAATTGTACCATAACTCAATAAAGTATCAAAATTTTTGTATAGTATATATTGTGAGTCTTACTCTTTTTTTTATTTTATATATATATTACGTTGAAGTGGAACAGAAGTTAGTTTATTTTATATATTGAAATTTAGTCTTGCATGTTAATATATTTTTCTTGTTTGAACTTAGAAATGTGTAAATAAAACTTAAACTATAATGAGAGTAGTATGATACAGAACAAATTTTTTGTATAAAATTTTAATATAGCTATTCATTTTAAACCAAAACACCTGTTATTTGGATTCATAATTTAAAAAACATCATTATTTTTTATATGACTAAAATTTTTATTTAATAATTATATTACTAAATAAAAATTTATATTTCATGTTTTCACACTCAAAATAAAATCTTGGTGAAGCTACATGGTGATGATGATGAAATAAAAAAAAGTGACTGGGAAATAATAATAGAGACCCGCCATTGAAAATCATATGAAGTTTGATTCACGTGTAAATGTAAGTATAGAAGTATATACGAGTATATATACTAATATATAAAGAAGGCAATAAATGACAATTTAACCAATCAGTTCTCACTATGAGCGGGAATATTTTTGATATTTTATTTTGGACAGAACTTTTTAACTTTTCTACTAATTTATTATTAAATCACTGCAAGAAGTGATCGGATGTCAGATAGTAGCTTTACGGTTTTTTTACCAAACTAATTCATTTTTTTAAATTTATTTTTAAAATATCAATTTATTAAATATTATTCCCTAAATACTTTAAAACACAATTTATTATTGCGTTTTTTTAAAAAAACACAACTCAAAATTGTGTTTTTTTGAAAAACTCAATTTAGCATTGCGTTTTTTAGAAAAACACAATAATAAATTGCGTTTTTATAAAAAACGCAATTACAAATTGAGTTTTTCATAAAAAAATAATTATTTATTTGTAAATACAAAATTACTAAATATAATTTATATATATGTTTATAAACTTGCAAAACTAATTTTAAATTATTTTTTACTATTTAAAAATTATTAAAATCATTGTTAAAATAAATTTTTTTCATCCATTTATGTCAAATTTATGATAATAATATATTAATTTAAATTAAAATATTTTTAAATTTTACTAATTATAAATTATTTACTAATTTTTATGAATTTAACATAAATTTATTTCCACTAAGAACATGTTGTTAATAATTATGAAAATACTAATTTTTAATTTCGTTTTTACAAATTGAGTTTTTAATAAAAAAATAAATTATCTAATTCTTATTTATTTCTAAATACGAAATTACTAAATGCAATTTATATATATGTTTATAAACTTGCAAAACTAATTTTAAATAATTTTTTACTTTTTACGAATTGTTAAAATCATTGTTTAAATAATTTTCCTCATCCATTTATGTTAAATTCATGAAAATAATTTACTAATGTAAATTAAAATATTTTTAATTTTTTCTATTTTTTACAAATTTAACATAAAATTATTTAAACAATTCGTTAATTATTGAAATAATTCATTCATTATTTTAACAAAGATTTTCAATAAGAACATGTTTTTAATAATTAATAAAAAATATTAATTTGAAAACATTTATTTAGAACATATTTGTAGTGGAATGCCATACAACATTCTTAGCAACCAAAACCCTAACCGTAGCAGACCTAAGGCACTAATGCCTTAACTAGAGCCCTAACCCTAGAAGCAGCAGCAAGTTTTATAGACCATGTTCATAACAACACAATGGTTTGCCACCAATGCAAAGCCTAACCCTAACCGTAACCATAATCCTAACCCTAACCCTATCCGTAGCCTAACCCTAACCCTATCCTTAGCCTAACCTTAACCCTAACCCCATCGACCCGTTAGCCTAGCCCAATTTTTAGGTGGTCATTGGCTCGCTTGGCATTTTGGAGAATAAATTTTGGGAATGAAGTTTGCCAATTTGATATTTGGAAAATAAATTTAAAAATATAACTTATTTTGGTTAAAAAAAACTCATTAATGATCCACTCATACCAAATAATGATCGAAATGATGACAATTGACTCCGCCTAAAAATGGAAGAATATAATAAATAATGCTTACAAATAAAAATGATGCCACATATGCGTATAAATAAAAATATCTTTTACAATACATAAGTCTAAAAATGGCTCCCAGTATAACATCTTCGACTGCGCCTGTTTCTTTGTCCTCTACGAAAGCCCGCGTCGTGCTGCTCGTCCTGAGCAACCTGTGCTCCCCCATCATTATCTGTGTCATGAGTATCTGCAACATCAACACGAGAACTATACACCTGTGGTGGATAGACTCCGGATACCTGCATCACCTGTGATGGCCCAGCATCATAAGTCGAAGCAGCATATCCACTGTGAAAATCATGGCCCCCATAACCAGAACTAGCAGCTACAAATGGATCGTAACTATGACTCGTGTCAGCTTGGAAAAAAATTGGAGACATATTGCGAGCCGGCCGACGATCATGTGTGTTAAAGTATGCCTCTGTAGGAAAGGAAGGCCCCTGTGCTGATGTGCCAGAACTCTGGCTAGGATGGTAATAAGGCGCAGGAGTGACGTACCCTGCACTATACCCACCATGCATGGAAGAAAGTATCGCAGAGGTGGATCGGCGTTCAGAAGTGACAGGAGACTGCATGCTATATGGCATAGAGGATGAAAGGGCAAAAGAAGGCCTGGCCTCCTGGGAAGGCCGTCAGTGGTATGGGACACGCTGCGACTTGCCTAGGATGGATAAAGTAGCCATGGCACGATCCTGTATCTCATATATGTTCTCCAATGCCTCGGTACTAAGAAATCCGAAAATAGCGCGATCTCCTAAGTTGTACACGTCCGTCCATGCCTGCGCTTAAAAATACAATTAAGCCATTTAATACGATTTTTGTATAAAATATTATTAATTTACATTTAAATAAACGTACCATCGTATCTAATATGCCTCCAACTCCTGAGTACCCTCTTTAAGTGCGGAGGGTGGGATTCGCAATACGTAGGCGAGTGATACTTCTATACCATACCATGTAAGGATCACTGTATGCCATAGGTGTACAAGAAATCTCACTGTCAACAACACGGTCCCTCCTATGTCCCCATTCTGTGATATACTAGTGGTGATAAAGACTCCAATCTATTGCGCTCTTCCCCCTCCGATCCAGCTTATGCAAATTCCTCCCCGTGTTCACGGGTTGGGGTATGTACTGTCTCATCCCAAACTGCTGCATAACTCGATCAGGTAGATGGAACTCAACAACGTCAAAGCACACGAGAGGCACTGATGCTCTCCAAATGTCACTCCCAAGACGACAGTAGTCCGGCAAAGAATCCATATGGGCCTCATATGGGGTCCAAACAAACTGAACAATACAAATTTAGATGGATGTAAATTATAGGGTCCAATCAATTGTAACGTACAGTTTAACGTATTTAGATGGATGTAAATAGGTAATTTTAATTTGGAATTCAAATCCTGCGGTCGAAGTCGGTCCATCTGGTCTCTGTAAACAGTGAGGACATGGGTAAAGACGTCAATCAGGAGGAAATCATCATGCCATCTACCCCCTAATGGTCCAGGGGGAAACTTTAGTGCGCCAATAAACAACGGCTGTTGCGAAGCTGTATCAACTATCACCGTTCGTTTAGGCGACATTGGAAGGAATCTCTCCCATGCCCAAATCTGATTCATCAAAGATAGAATATGATAATAATGTCATATGATAGTCGAAATGTAAGAAAAACATACGTACGAAAATATTATGGTTACTTGCAGTAACGCTAAGAGGCCTGCAATCTCGGAACTGGTACTATATACAGCGCGACACAACTCCCTGTATAAGGATGCAAAAACTGCACTACCCCAGCTGTATCCGCCACAAACATCGAAGTCTACTAGTAATGGTAAGTACATAGGCTTTAGCAGGGTACCAGAGTGATATGGCATCATGACCCCGGCAATAAGTCTGAGCATAAATGCTCTAGCATGACGCTGTACTGTGACCTCATCAACATCATCTGCAAGTGCCCCAAACCTCTGAGATAACCACTTGATCTTCAAAAAGTTGTCTTTGAAATGTTGGGGGCCGGGGCAACACCTAAATGCTGCACAAAAATAGGGGCCCAACCCTCTGGTGAGGCCGCACCGGGGGAACCTGTAACAGCCATCCCATCAACTGGAAGCCCGTATATGATGGATACATCCTGTAAGGTAATGGTGGTCTCCCCAACAGGCAAATGGAAAATGTGAGTCTCCTAGCGCCATCTCTCGACCAGGGCGGTGAGCAAAGCATGATTGTACTGTATCCGACCCACACGGTAAACACCATAGAAACCGGCTCTAATCAAATAAGGTATAATACGGGGGTGCACGTCATCGGTGAATAAACCCGTGTCCCCTCAACGGCAATTCATAGGCTGAATGACGTGTTAGTTAAACAAAAACATTACATTATGAGATGGTAGTAATTGTTAACAAATTTTAATTTATAAAATTTCAATGTGAAATACGTAAAAGTACTATAAAACATACCCCATGGTCCCACACGGCCTGTGAACGATGATTGGCCTGTAAGGTAAGTACAGTAGTATCGGCCGGTCCACCATCTCGTTGTTGTGATGCCATACTAGATGATAGATCTGGTAATCTGTATAATGAAAAAAACTCATCCACAAACATGTGTATCCAAGTGTAATGCATAAAAAATAAAGTCACATGCATCAAATATTACAATACATTAAACACGTAGATTAACATTTAATTTAAGATTGTAATATGTTTTCTTAACTACAAACAGATTAAAATTAAGCATCACGCGGTACAACACATATAACATATAGACGAATAGAACAGTACATGCTAGAATGACACGTTTTATACATAAAACATATAGAAAACCACCCTAATGTTCCGCTATTCTTGTTAGACATCAGCGTCTGTTATGACCAGGTTCCTTGCATATACTACAATGGAATGTCTGTTTTTGCCTCGATTCATCCATTTCATTAGGAATTCTGCTGTGTTCAGGCCGGTCTTTCCGAACTACGCGTTTGCGATTAGTGTTGGGAGAACAATAGGCCCTTCATAACACGGCCAGTAATCCTTGACCAATATTGGCACGAACGGAACTGCGTACACAAGTGCATACTTTTTCATCGTATAGTATGTGTCAAATAGAAACCAAGGTTCTTTTCCGACATTTGCAGCAGCAGCAAGTATGTGCGAGCATAGGAGGTGGTATATAACCCATTTGCTGCATGAACAACTTGGCGAGTAAAGTTGCACGACTTGTGTGTTACCACCTTTACTCCCCCTCTTACCAGTCGCCACTTCCACAGACACAGTGTCCCTGTACAACATATAAGAAAATGTCATAAGGTAAGCTGAACGCCATTACAATAGCAACGGAATGACAATTGTAATAGAAACATATATTACCAATTAAAAACTGTGACACGATGCCCGGCTGCAATTTTGTTCTAATCCTCAAATTTTTTCGCACTTCTGTAGGGAAACAATGGCCATTGTTGATGTCACGTTGTATTTCACGGCGTCGTGCAACGAAACTCTCAACAAGACGATAGTAAGTTACCTGCACACATGTTGTGATGGGCAAATTACGTGCGCCTACTATGGCACCATTGTACCCCTCAGAATTGTTGGTTGTGACGATCCTCCAACGAAACCCACCATCGTAAGCCAATGTCCACTTAGTAGCATCCCCCCTCCCCCCCCCCCCCCCCCCCCCCCCCCCCCCCCCCCCAATTAATTGAATATAACATGGTTCACATCTTTTTCGTATTTTATCCATTATTTTGTTGAACTTTCGCACTTGTTGAGATGTACTAGCAGCCCACACCAAGTCCTTGACCTTTATCATATTGTAATTCTTATGATAGTTACTGCGAAAGTGTCGAAGGCAATACCTGTGAAAACCAGGGGGTTGATCATCCCTTGGATGTTCCCATTCTCGACTAATGGCATTTAGCAGGCCTTGGTTGCGGTCCGAAATTATAGTCACCCGTTCCCTACCAGGGATAATGTAGTGTCTCACCAAATGTATGAACCATGACCAGTTACGGGTGTCTTCAACCTCGACAATGGAAAAAGAAAGAGGAAAAGTTGTACCCCTCGCAGTAACCCCGACAGCAATAAGCATAATACCTTTGTATTTCCCATAAAGGTAAGTGCCATCAACCGATATGACCGACAGACTGTGTTTGAAACCCTCAATACATGGGCCAAAGGCCTAAAATACTCGATCAAACTCGACTAGATGACCTACATCTTGAGAGAAGGTCTCTAAAATTTGTATAGTTCCGAGGTTTCTTGACTGCAATGTCAACAAATATCTAAGAAGCTTTGAGAACGACTCTTTCCAATTCCCGAATATCATCTCTATGGCTTTTGTTCTTGCTTGTCATCCTTTTTTGTATGACACTAAATGGTGGTGATGTGTTTTCACATCTTCAATTATCGATGCGATCTTCCAATCTAGATCTTTCTATATAAACATAACACAGTTTAAGTACATTATAGAAAGTGCTTATATGACAAACTAATGAATTATTGTGACTAAGTATACACAAAAGTTAAACTCACCTCGACTTGTGCCATGATAACGTGTGATATGAAGTTCGCATCTAAATTACGATGGCCCATGTTTGGCATCCCGTACAAGCAGGTATGAGGGCCAGGGTATTATGTAACCTCCCACATTGCATGCTTTTTTTCGGAAGCACGAAGCATCCAAGGGCAGTTGTGTGCACACTTAACTTTCCATAGTTTCTTAGTTGAGTCGACAACCAAGTACTCCTTGTTATTGTGCAAGTGATATGCCTTGCATGCATTTTTCAAAGCAACCTTATCATTGAACAGCATCCCTAGTTGAAAATTAGGGTTGTCCCTATCCCATACGAATCCATGGCGAAACTCATTCCTGCTAGGTACCGGTGCATCATAGCCTTCCGGCAATGTAGTGAAGTAAGGAATCGGGATCTGCTGTTGTTGTTGAACATCATCATCGGAGTCATTCATCAAAGCGACATCTACATCTGCTTCTGATTGTTCCGACTATATACCTGGAGACCTTACATTCAAATCAAAATCCCCAGGCATGGATCGGCAACCTGATTCAACCATATGCTGCACTGCATTCATACCGTCATTATTTCCCATTGCAGGCTGAATTGTTGACGTACTACTTGACCCAATGACATCATTTGCGAATGAACCATAGCGACCACTTTGTTGTGTGTTGTGCATCTGAAACGAACTACCATGTTGGTCCATTTGATGTGAAAATGGCACAGTGTAACCTACAATGTCCTGCCCTAAAGTCAGCATCATTGAGAAATTCCACGTTGTTGACGTATTTTCCTGATTCGCTAGCATTCTACCATAGCCGGAAATGTCACCCAACATTCGATCCGCTACAAGGTCTACAGCTACTGGTACATTCTCTACTTCAACACAAAGCTCGATGCATTGCATCCACGAATTTTTCTGTGGTAGCCGTAAGATAATTCACAATGTTCGGTCATCGTTGATTGGTAATTTCTTATATATGACCAAGCTCCCTTCATTACTGTATGAAAATCTACATATTATTTTTATCCTTATATTTTCTCCATCCTTGACAACTAGGGGCATGATCATATCTTCTAGTTCAGACAGTTTGCATTGTAACGGTATACTACAACATGTCTGGCACTCTATGTTGTACACTATTCCTTCATTACGATCTTTCATTATTCCCCCACCCCAATACATCATTACCACTGTCTCATCTATTTTTGTGCCCTGTTATCAATAATTTCGTAAATCAATTTTGTATTTTTTCTATAAAGTTCGTAAATCAATTTCTTATTTTTTTTAATAAATTTTATATTTTTACAATAAATTTTGTGTTTTTACAATAAATTGGTAAATAATATTTATTGACTTGTAAATAAATTTCGTATTTTACAATAACCGTGTAAATAAATTTCTTATTTTTTCAACAATCAATGTCATATTTTTTCAATAAATTTTGTATTTTTACAATAATTACGTGTTTTTACAAATATATTCGTTTTCTTATATACATCTCGTATTTTACAATGCCTTTTTAAATAAATTTTATATTTTTCAATAATTTCATAAATATATTTCCTAGTTTTTCAATAATTTCATAAATCAATTTTTTATTTTTTCTATAAATTTTATAAATCAATGTCTTATTTTTTCAATAAATTTTGTATTTTTACTATAAATTTTTTATTTTTAGATAATTACGTGTTTTTACAATAAATTGATAAATAAATAATATTTATTTCTATTTTAAAATAATTTGTAAATAATTTTTGTATTCTTTCAGTAATTTCATAAATATATTTTATATTTTTTCATTATTTCGTAAATCATTTTTTATATTTTTTCTATAAATTTCATAAATTAATGTCTTATTTTTTCAATACATTTTTTTACTATAATTTTTTTTTTTTTTTAGATAATAATGTGTTTTTTTTACAATAAATTGGTAAATAATATTTATTTACTTGTAAATAAATTTTCGTATTTCACAATAACTTTGTAAATAATTTTTGTATTTTTTAATAATTTCGTAAATATATTTTTATATTTTTTCAATATTTTTTAAATCATTTTTTTATTTTTTCTATAAATTTCATAAATCAATGTCTTATTTTTTCAATACATTTTTTTATTTTTACTATAAATTTTGTATTTTTTAGATAATTCCTTGTTTTTACAATAAACTGATAAATAATATTTATTTACTTGAAAATAAATTTTGCATCTTTTTAATAACTTTGTTAATAATTTTTGTATTTTTTTAATAATTTCGTAAATATTTTTTATATTTTTTTATAATTTGTAAATTAATTTTTTATTTTTGGTATAAATTTCATAAATCAATGTCTTATTTATTTTTTCAATTAATTTTTAGAGAGTGAGTGAGAAGGAAGTTAACAACGTAAGTATAATGAAACTAAGCAATTCCATGTCAATAAGTTGTTAGAGATGAATTTTATTCTCTTCACTGTGTTCAAATCCATCCCAGAATACATGATTAAGATAATGAAAAAATCAACATTTCTAGCTTTAAAACTTGAGGTCATTATTTTTCAAGCAACCATTTGATCAATAAATTCACAATAAAAAAATTTCAGTTGAGCCTTCATTCATATTTGGTGACTGCTGTATATTTTTTATTAGATTAACATGGTTGGGCAGGATCAGCTTAATGATTTTCACCAATACATTTTTTTAATTAATTTTTGCCTTGTCTCTTCCAGATCTATATTCTTACTTGTAAATAAATTTTGCATTTTTATAATAATTTCATAAAAATAAATAAAAAAATATTTCTATTACACACTTAAACAAAACAAACAAGATAAATAAATTTTATAAGAGCTTACCAAAAAATAAAGTGACTGTCGAAGTAAAAGTATTTGTCGGAGTGACGGACTAATGAAGATCACTACATTACAATTAATTATAATATTAGTGATCTTTAAATTATATTACAAAGTAATTATATACTCAAAAAAAATACATAAGTTACCTGCTTTCAATTTTTTGTCGAAGAAGAGGTGCTGAAAAAATAAAAAAAGAAGAAAGTGACGAAAAAAAAGAAGGTGGGAAGAAGAAAGAGTTTAGAGAGTGAGTGAGAGGGAAGAGAAGAGAAACAGTGAGGAGGCAGTGAGGATTTCTGAAGGGAAGAATAGGAAAAGGGGGGACGCGAGGGAGAGCTAGCAAAGTGAGGGAGAGAAAAGAGGGATGGGGGAGCTGGACGTGAGGGAGAAAGGAGAAAAGAGGGGGGGAGGGGGGGGCCTAGCAAGTGAGGCAGAGAAAAAAAAGGGGCAGGGGGCAGGGGGCAGGGGCTGCAGCCAAATGTGAGGGAGAGAGGGGGGGGGGGGAGGGCCTGGTAAGGTGAGAGACGTAAGTGAGATATACAATAAAAAAAGCATACTTTGATATTGCGTTTTATAGAAAAACGCAGTCTTGGGTTGCGTTTCTCTGTAAGACGCAGTCCAAGACTGCGTCTTACAGAGAAACGCAATTCAAGATTGCGTTTTTCTGTAAAACGCAATTTTGAACTGCATTTTTTTTTAAATCGTACTTTTGAATTGCGTTTTAAAGTATTTTGAGAATTACATTTGGCAAATTAATATTTTGGAAATAAATTTAAAAATATCAATTACTTTGGTTAAAAAACCTAGCTTTACTTGCAACCAGTTTCTTTTGCCGGTTGCCTGTTACATTGGAAGTGGAATGCCACGCAGCACTACAATAAATTCGATTGTCAAAAGTGAGTGTTAAAATGACTGGGTAGCATTTCGTTTTAGCAATTCAAACAAAATGTTAAGGAATGTTTGAAAGGAGTTTCAACGGTTAAAAAATCAAAACAGCAGCTTGGCATCCCTTAGTACTGCCACGAGCTCAAGCAGTCGGTTGGCACACCCTTGGCGCCGCCGCAAAGCTAGACAGGGGCTTGGCGCTCTCTTAGAGTCATGGCCAGAACTGACCAAAGGCAATACAGGGCAATAGCTCAACACTCCCTTGACCCACAGCTATCACCGGAAGATTGTTTTGAAAATTTTCCTTATTCGGCTGCTATTGCTTCTCAATTCTATAAAAGATTATGCATGATTTTCAAATGGTTAAGAGAGAAACATGTTCTCTACAACCTTAAAAACTCTAAAAAAAAAATCCAAACAACCAATGCTTTCTCCTTAACAAGAGAAGAACTTCAAATTTTTAACAGAAGTTCAGTCTTGGTGAAGCATCAAGACGCGTATTCACAGAGTAGTATTTGTCGTGGTTCAAGCATGAGAGAACGGTGAATCAGGTGTGTGCGAGCAAAATCAATTAACTTAGATTCGTAGTGCTAGAATTGGTAGAGTTGTAAGTTGTTCTTGTGATTTGGTTGTTGATTATAGTGCTTGGAGATTAGACCGAGTGTCTAGGTCTCATGTTTTTTCCCATATTAGGTTTCCACGCAAAAACCGTTCGTTCATTGAGTGAGTGCTTTATTATTTGTACATGCAATTTAGACAAGTGTGTGATTGATAAATTTATTAATTAGTATTAATCAAACACACTTCCAAGCGAACAATATCCACGTAAATCAAAATTTTCATAAGCAATTATCATCAACTATATATGAATTCAGGTAAGAAACTTTAAAAAGGTTGGTTGACAGTAAAATTGAACGTAATAAAAATTTGAGATATATATGTACAGAACATTGCTACCCACAGCTACTGCGGTGGGTAGAGCATTCTCCATATGTATATGGCATAATGAAGTTTCTGCCAAATTGAGTGATGAAGTGATTCATATATTAATAATGAAAATTTCTAATTTTACAAAAATAAAAAATAAAAATTGTACAAAAATTCTCACAAGAATGCTATCAAAAAATAATGTTGTAGTGAAATTTTTGTAATTAAAAGTAATTATAGCATGTGTTTTATTTTGAAGTGAAAGTCTCTCATGTAAACACATCATTATGTTAGAAAATTTTGTATGAACTTTTTATTTGTATAGCATTACCTATTAATTATAAGAAAAGTGTTATTCTTCTAAAAATTTTATACAGAAACTCACTAGAATGATGTGTCAGTGATATTTTTATAATAAGAATCATCATGAGTGTTTTTTGTTGTAAATTAAATGGCTCTCAATTAATTGCATCATTGTGTGGTAAATTATGTAAGAATTTTCTAATTGTATAACAATATCCTAATTATAATCTCCATTCATGAACACTCCATTATATTCAACTTACCAAACATAGAAACATAGACCACATAAAGAAAGTTCATGGGCTCTCCTAGCAGGTAAACCCAAGCATATCTACGTTTCTTGTATTTTAGATAAAGAGAGGGGTGGAGTTGATGTAATAATATATGTACAAAATATAATGATACAAGTGTTTGGGTGTTCTGCCTAGAGATAGGGAGAAGGAACAATGTCCATGCAAATGACAAAGGAGCATCAGACGGCCAAAAGTAGAATATGAAGTATAAGAGATTCGTTATATTGGAAAATGATCTTCTTCTACAACCACCTGTTTCTTGAACAAAGTATATACCATGACACACTTTGAAATGCATGGTAAATGTATATACCCACAACATTACAGATGATGATAAACAACAATACATTTGTTTGTTGGCAGTGTTCATCAGAGTTCTCATCCAAGATTAAAGGAGAAAGAGTTGAGTGCGAGGAGATAGTTTTGCACGCAGCGCATGAGCCCGTTTCCGAGCCACTTGTTTCTCCTCGATTGTCATCAACTCCCCAAGGTTGTCTATCCAAGCTTGCCGGCAAGGAAGAATAGTCATCTTCTCAAGCGACACGGCATTCTCAATCAGATATTCAGCAATCGAATTATCAAGCGAACACCCAACAAAGCCAACCAGTTCCACCACCTTGAGCCAATGGTGCGCGTGCGGGTGTGGGTGCGGTGGCGCCCATTGCAATGCAGGTGGTTCATTAATAGTAGTAGTAGTAGTAGTTCTGCGCAGTGACCAAAACAAATGCAACGAGAATTTGAACAACAAAGGCAATGCCTTCATCACGGAAATGCAAAGCTGGAAGGGTTTGTTCCAGACCTCCCACACTCTCAAATTCAATTTCAGTTTTTTGAGGTTTATCAGTCCATGAAGTTCGGGAAATTGAGTCGACCCAGGATAGCTTCTAGCCAATGTCAGTGTCTGAAGCTGAGATAGAACGCCTGAAAACTGCTGGAATCCACGTTTAACTAAAGAAATCTTACTGTAAGCCTCCAAGAAAGATACCTCAGCAAGAAGGGGAATGTTCTTGAAATAGATCTCTGTTTCTGGTCCCCCGAATTGAAAAGAGACGAGATTGGGTGCAGAAATCTCGAGAGTTCCAGACTGAAACAGCAACAAATTTCCAAGAACTTCAGCTTGAGCGGCGATGATGTTGAACCAACACCACCAGAAATCGTCAGATTCAGAAGGGAGAGCGACCTGGACAAACACAAGCGTTCAAGAAATGGACAGTTGGATAAGAAGTACCCAACATCTACAGCAGTGACATTTACGTATTGCAGCGACAAGGCCTTGAGGGAATTGAAGTTGGAAAAGCTAAGAGATGGGAATGGCGGATAATGGTCTGGCTCTGAATATAATATTTTCAAATCGAATTCTTGAATGAACTTCGTCCTTGCGAATTCTACCCACCGACGGATATCACTTTCAGATTCGAGATTCAAGGCATCTAAGCAAATTCTGAATTTGTTGAGGGATGGAGCTTTATGCGATTCCAAGATTCTGTTCATCCAATGCATGAACCCAGGACGTCCCAAGCGGCTCTCTAAATCCCTCACTTCCGTTGCAGAGCCGAAATGCAGAGTGGTAGTGAACGCCCAGAGGCTTCTCCATCTACGGGAAAGGAAGCCTGTTCTTGCAGCTTCTTGAATCAGGAAGCAGGACAAGATGATTACCAGAATTTCATCTGGGAAATTACTGATTCGATCCTCCTCAAAGTCACTAATGTTTTTGTCACCCACTTCGCATCTCTTCTTCTTTCGTACGTTAACATTACCGGGATTCTTCCTTTTCCCCAGATACACGTCCATGGATATAGTAGTGTGTATGCCAGAACAGGGTAGTCTTGGAGAGGCAGAGAGAGAGTGGAAGTTTATCGGCTATTCTTTGATCTTAAAACTCAAAATCTGGTTTTTATTTGGGTGTTTAGATATACCTTATTTAATAGTTTATGACTTATATTTATGATTTTTTTAAAATATGTTTGGATGAATGACTTAAAAAAAACAGCTTATGTCTAATTATATTTTTTGAAAAAAAATTATTTTTAAAAGTAACTCTTTAAAAATAACTTATAGTTTATAACTTATGACTTATAAACCAAGTACCCAAACACCTCCTTTATTTGAGGTACTAAAACCAGCGAAGGGCACTATAAATAAATGAGTTTTTAACAAAGCATCGAATAGTATAAAAATATACTGTCACATCATTCTATAAATATTTTAATAACATTTTCTATAAATAAACCATGGATAAGTTTTAAGTGATATGATAGTACCACTACTCCCACTTAGGCTCTATTGGAATTGACGTAAAATGTATTTTATAAAATATTTTACTTATTTTTTGTTATTTGATTTAACAAAAAATTAGAAAAATATTTTTTTTAAATATTATTTTTCACTACAAGACCAAAAATGAGTTACATTTAAAAAAAAAATCCTTAAGTCATTCATGGATTTTGATCCTTTAAATCCTCAACACCATTTCAACTATTTTACCCCCTGCCACCACCACCATTAATGCCAACATGAATGCTCACCACTGGCCAACACTATCGCCATCCCCCTCCATAAGAATAATATTGTATTAAAATGTTTCTGTAAATAATTTTCCAATGTCTACCAAACACCAAAAAAGAAAAAAAAAATTTGAGTTAAAAGTTTTACATAAAAAAAAAATATTTTACATCCAAGCACAACCTTCAGGTTTAAATTTTGCATGGAGAGACCAACTAAATATACGGCAGGTAAAAATGAAAATGCCAATGGTACTTTAATAATATATGAGTAAAAATCGTAACGTCAATGATAACCTCCATTTTTTTCCCACATACATAGATAGGAATGTGAGTTATTAAAAAAGAGAGAGAGAGAGAGAGAGAGAGAGAGAGAGAGAGAGAACAAAAGAAAGGAAAATCGTAATTATTTATAAATAAAAAAAAGAAGTAAATTGTACTGACTTTAACCATTTGATTTCAAAATTCAACCAGTTTTCATAGGAACTTTTCTGTTCCGCGAGATTATATGATATGGATCAACTTAACTAAGCGCTTTTTTTTTAACTATTTGGATACATAGGTCATGTTTGGTCATTCTACTCTATCGAGTGCTATAATCTCAGTAGAATCACGACGTTCTACATGCCTATATTATCTCAACCCAAGTAATTTTAGTACTGCTAATCTTTTAGCATTACCATTACACTTTGTTTAGAACTCGAATTTTTAATGAAAAAAATAAAGGTATAAAAAAAATTAAAAAATAATTTTATTTTATTTTTATCACATTTTTTTCCCTTTACTTTTTTAATTAAAAATTTTAATTTCAAATGAAGCGTTAACTTGGATAGTGTAACCTGAATACTTATTAGTTTTCGGCCAAAACCATCTTAACCGATTTTCCTTTATTTTATATTCAATAGGTTAGCCTGCACTCTCGCCCAACTGCCAAATTTTTGGTTCCAAAGTTTAAACCGTAAGAAGAACCCAGCCCAGTCTGCTTTTAAGCTACGCTTCATAATAATGGTCCAGCCGAGACCAGCCCAACCAAAAAGTTCAACCCTCCTGTGAAGTGCATAGGACCACCAGAAGCCACTTGGGCTGGTTAAGATCCAAAGGATATTGGCGCCAACTTTAAGAACCCAAAGGGGAGACCAATGATCCAACATTAGGATTTGAGTCTTACAGCCTCACCCCACCCACACAATTATGACAGATTGTATGCATTTTTAGGGACTAATCCCAATTCAAAGAATATTATAGACACACTAAAATAACTAAGACCACTATGCTTTTGTCCATTTCATTATCGTAATTCATATGCTGGATGCAACTTTTTCAGAAATATCCAAAGAATTGAATCATTTTTTGTCATCATAATCCAAGAGGATTAACGAGATCTAGAAAAAGAAAATTAAATGGAATTTGAGATTGTAAACACCCTACCGCGGCGAACTGTCATGTTCTTGTTTTAGTTACATCTAAGTTTAGGATGCTATGTTACTTTCGTGTGTTTGGGCTTTTTGAGAGTGATTCAGTGATAATATTCCTACAGGTAGGGCTGTAAGACTTAAACTAATGTACTTGGATCATCTTCAACTCGCTTAAAACTCATTTAAGGCTACTCACTATGTATATAAATCAAGCTTCAATATATTTAAAGCTTTGTTTGAACTCGGGTCCTTATGTGATTCATATAACACCAACACATTTCTCACACCAACGGGATATTTTCTTCCTTGAAGTTGGGTCTAAACATTCCCCAAACTAATCTACATTGGTAATTTGGTACATTAATCATCTGTGAAAACCCCAATCACTCTGTCTCTGTGCATTGAGAGAGAGAGATACAAAACTTCCCTTATTGGGCCTAGCTTTGCAGCAAACAGCGTGATTTCCTCCTTTGATGTATGCCCAAGGTAACTCAAACTAAAATCAAGTGCCATCAATCCTAATAAGAAGGACCTTAATCAGCAGATGACTTCTTCGGCACACCTATAGAGAGCTCCCACTTTAGCAGTTGATTTATGGGCCTAATGGCAACTACCACCAAACATGATTGAATAAGCCTATGCCTACACCTAGTTGATGCATTCTTGTGTAAGCTTGTTGATTAGGTGCAATCTGGCATTGTTTTGTAGAAGTACTAATATAGTCTGGCAATTGCAGAATCTGGGGAGAGCGTAGAGAGATTGCTTTTGTGTTTAGATCAACTCATGCAATCGTGATTGATGAGTACATTAAACCTATTAAAACATAGGTATTCATTTTTAAGTAATTTCCATTTCATACAAGGGAATAATATATTAAATCCTAATTGGTAGAATCAACATAAAAAGTAATGGAGACAGCAATGACTAGTGAACTAATCTTTTCTTAATAGCTACTCATCATTATAACGTTTCTTCCTAGGTTAACTTAATTTCCACATGGCAATGTTTGCAATCAAGAACAATCTGGGCATAACCTGGACAAGCCCTTTGAAGATGTAGGGTAATCATGAAGGTTGATCTCTTACTTAAATCATCATTTAACGCATGAATAGGTCATTAAACGATGCCTCTTTGAGTTTTCAATTTCGGTGACTCATTTATTAGATTTAGGGTTATTTAACCACCCAAAGGTATTGTGCACGTGGAGAGACAATATTACCCAAAAAAAATATATATAGTAAGAACTCTAACCATGCAACATAAAACATTAGACTACTTTCAAACTACATCTTGTATTCTAACTAAGTTTCGGCAGAATGAAGAAGAGAGTAGTAACTACAAGAAACGCATTTCTAAAATAATTTTGGAATGTTTTATATTGTAAATTGAAGCATTTCTAAGACGTTTTCTAAAACTTTCTTTAAAAATTTTATAAGAATTTCCTCTTCGTTTTCAAAATGATTTTGTGAAAATGTTATGTTCACCTTCAAAGTCAATTTCTTGATAACTGAAGTTTACTATAATTTTCTCCATTCCAATTTTATGTTAGCCTTATTTAAAAAACTCCAAATCAATATTATGTTCACCTTCAAAGTCAATTTCTTGATAACTGAAGTTTACTATAATTTTCTCCATTCCAATTTTATGTTAGCCTTATTTAAAAAACTCCAAATCAATATTGAGAATGAACATCTTTTTTTTTTTTTTTTTTTTTTTTGGGTGAGGGTAGATAACTCCATACTACTCCACGTCTTCTTGTGTCCTAACAAATCAATTAGACCGTGTCAAGGCTAGCATCACCGATATTATGGACAATAATTGAATAATTGCATCAAAGTAGGTACATACAGCTAAAGGAACTATATATAATACCTCCAAACAGTTATCCACTACTTCTAAAACTTGACTGTCGGTGGCCCAAATAAAAGCAAAAAGATTGCAAAGTGTTTTGCTCCAATAATTGCTACTTTATATATATATATATATATTTCATGGGGTCCGCTTAGTAATACTTTTTATTTTATTTTTTGTTGTGTGTTTTTATTTTGTATTTATGCTGTGTGTTTTTTGTGGTTTGGTAATAGGTATAGGTTATTGTTGTGACAATAGTATTAGATCAATATTTTAATAAGAAAAAACACACTCATTTTAGTGTATTTAATTTTTTTTTAAATTTTGTAAAAAATTTTAAAAAATAAAACAAATATTATTTTTTATTTTTTAAAATAAAAATAATAAACGATACCAAACGAGTTCATTTCCTTCTTGTTTCTATCTTTCTACCACAAAATCAACTCCTCCAATGCTTTCTCCAAAGAACAAGAAAAATGAAAAAGGTGAACAGAGCTTGGAAAGTGTGAAAACCCTTCACAGTAATTCCATGGAAATGACCATTTTAAAAATGTTCTGGAAAGTAGTTTTTGGAAATCATTTTCATTATTATGATTTCTTGGTAGTTATTTTTGTTTTTAAGAATAAAAAATAATAAATTTTGATATTAATATAGATGGAACCTTACGCTTTGATTAAAATTTGAATTTTTGGTAAAAAAATAAAATAAAATAAAATAAAACAATAATTTCGTTCAATTTTTCATTACGTTTTTTCTTTCCTTTATTTTCTTCAATTAAAAATTCGAATTACAAATTAAGCATTAATGTAACATGATTTTCTAATTATTAGACCGCTTGTATAATCCAAGTGAAAAATGAAAAAAAATATATAGAAAATGAGAATGAAGCCTATTCATTAGTGAGACAAGCCCCTTATAAGTTCAACAATTGATTCATTTTTAAGATATCAATCACATCGTTATGGCCTCTACGTTATCATACTTCATTAGTTTGCTAACATGTCATAACAAGTGAATAAAGTTATATCAAATAAGTCGGTAATTATTCTAGCTAAGTCAACTAGAATTTAGAATTTAGTTAAAATATTTTGTATGCATTATTCCCCGCTAATCTAACAATCAGAAGTCTAATATGATCATATAGAATAATTTTATTGATTCAGAATATTTAAAATAACATGGTATTACTACTGTATTGAGTATTTTCTCGTGTCATCATTGGCCAAAAACTTATTTTATCAAAGAAGACTGCCCGCCACGTTTTCCCGCCCTTCGATTTCATAAACCAAAGCTTTCTCGAACCCTGGTTTAAAAAATTCCCACCGACCAAACAGGGTACTAAAATAACACTTCCTAAAATAAATTAAAATTGAAATTAAATACGTAAAGGACAACTCAGTCGACAGCTAGAGGAAAGCGACAGCCCATCACTACTGGTAACTGGAGCTGTCTCTTAGGCCCACTCGCGCACGGCAGTGCTCGCCACCCCGATCGAAAACCCCAAAATACCCCCCACGAGAAACTGTCGGCGATGGGTGCAATGCGCACACCCCGGGCACCACTCGCTAAGTGGGCCCCCACGGTTTTCGGGCAAGCACCGACGAAAACAGTGAGATACGGCAGCTGTAGGAAAAAGTTCTTGTGGGGCCAACACATCTCTATTTTTCTCTTCTATTCTGGGACCAACGTTGCTTACGTGTTTATTCTTATCCACGTGGAGACATTAAACTGCATACTTACATCGATGAAGTTGATCATGCTTGAATAATACAGAATCACACCTTTCTAAAAGCTTTTTTTTTTTTTTTTTTTTGGTTATGGCGTGGGCAGGCCTTCAACTAAAACACTGCCTGGGATACAGGATCATACCTTTCCAAAATTTTATCTAAACTAAACAAAAATTCTAAATTCACTTCTCTAGTGCAAAATTATTATTCACGTAGATTATATAAATTTTATATAATTCATAAATAATAAATGTTTAAAAATAGACTTTAAAAATTAAATTTAAAATTTCATGAGCATAAAAACTAATCGATTTATAATTGATAACTCGTGAAAACATCTTGAAAGTCTTCTTAAAGACTTAGCATAAAATTTTTTTTATATGAACAAAGAGTTTACCTAAAATGATGATATTAAATTAGAGTCATTCATAGTAAAGCAAATCATTTATAAGAAAATGTTACTGTTTTATCATTCAGATAGAATTTTTTACACAACATTTTAAGAAGATTAGAAATTTTTATTTTTTTCCCCTTTCATATTTGAATTGTTAGAGCTAGATGGGGAGGATCCTTTATGGCATAGTCCTTTGTCATTGAAATATATGCTTTGAAATGTGAGATGGTTGTTGCATTGTTACACCATTGTAGGCTACATAACAGGACTACCTTTCCCATTTCCATATTACACAACCTCCTCCACCCAAATCACGGCAAAAATTAGATCAACTTTTTAAACATTTTTTTAGAAATTTGTTAGATTTAAGTTTGATTTTTTTATACTAAAAAAAGATGAAAAGCTAAATTAAAAGTCCATAAAAGTGTACAAAATTAAATTTTAGTTGAAAATTTTTAAAAAGGTCAAAAAAAAAATGGGGACTACTACTCTGTGCACCAAAGCATACCCTAATTTTTCTTGTATACTTTGTTGGGAATTTATACTAAAAGACATGCTTTGTATAGTGACTTTAGTATTTATTAATAAATTAGTTATTCCATTTTAATAAGAATCTGTATGATAAATGTTTGCATTGCGTTATTTATTTAATGATTATGCATTTGTGTCTCTTATTCTATATAATAAATGATTTGGTGTGTGGAGTACGACTTACACACGGAAGATCAGATCATCGGTTCTTATAGAATATAAGTTAATCGTTCACAGTCTTAAATGGAAATGGACACACAATCAGTAGGACTGTAGTACAAGGTTTTAATAGGTCTGTCTTGACTATGGGGAATTGTATAGTTCTAACTCCTTGCACTAGTACACTTTCTGTGTATTGAACATGACTGTGTTGAGATAATTGTTTTTATACTGACTACATAAAACAATTAATACATCATGATTATTATGAGTGCTTATACTCTTAATCCTAACATAATAAATAGACACGTGCATGTAGTATTTATTGTTTTGATTCACAGAAGAGTGAGATTCTTTGTGGGTCAATAAACTCAGTGAGTTGGACGATAACGTTACGTGTATGGTAAATATTTATCATTGATGGAATCCACGTTCCCGTATAGGGATTGATGATACTCCTTGAGGAAGCTTATAAGTTTTGATTATGTCAAACCCTGCAGGTGGATTATGAATCCAACATATCAAATAAGTTAAGTGGAATGTCTCAAGGAATTGAATAAGTCTATTAAATTTAATTGTCAGTAATTCAATTTAATAGACTGGTATCTGTAATCTTAACGTGGGGAGATAAATAAGCATTTAATAATATGGAGCTCGAAATATAATTTCTAGTATAACAGGGAGTGCAATTATGATTTATTAGGGGTATAAATTATAATTTACGTAAATAAGGTTTAATCCTGGTTGGATTAGGAGTCCTTATTTGGTAGGAAGCTCTAGTTATACTAATCCTATGGTCCTTGTTGTAGCCTCTATATATACGGGCTCTAAGAGCTGCTAGGGTTACACACTCTACACATAATTGAGAGATAGACGATTTTGTGAGAAAGAGAAACCCTAGCAGCGGCGAGCCCACTCTCTGTAGAGCAAGGCGTGTACGAGGAATACAGCAGAAGTCCGAAAGTTGAGTTCGAACTGCTGCTTCGTGCTTAGTGCTGATTATTGTTATTCAGGATCAAACCAGAGAGATCTCGAAGGTACGATTCTAATAACGTAGATTAGGTTATGCTAATCAGATCGAAATTTTTTATAGTATGCGTATACACTATAGTCAGATCGTGAGAAATTCGGCAGTTCCCAACATACTTCACATGTTGTATGACTTCAATTCACTATTAACGGTTGAAAAATGCTACGGACAATCACGACTGTCCTTCATAGAATTGTACAAAAAATATTCGACTTGTCCAACTCAACCTGACTCGAAGCAAAAGTAACCCAACTCGATCACTGTATGAATAGATAATAGGTAAATTTCGACCAAACTAAATATTTTCAATTTAGATAACGGGCTTTTATTTTTTCAAACCGACTCAAACCAACATTTTCTTACACTAAATGTACCTTTTTTCACTCAACTCAAATCAAACCACTCAGATCACCCATTAGGTTAAAATCAATTTTAAAACTTTTTAACCCAATGTGATCGGATAACTTTCAAACCCGACCGTCTCATCCCGACTCGTAACACCCTGGTCCCTAGCACTCTTCTTAACTGTTACGTTTAGCGTTATTTTTACCACGTGTCAGCAAAAACGCAAGTGGGAAAAAGAGGTTGAATTGATGGTTTCGGGAAATATCTATGTGATGAAGTACAGAACCCATATGATCTTGACACGTGTAAACATTTGAGGGCTATACAATCATGGGTACTCACTTTCTAATTACCCAATGATGGCAATCACTTTCTAATTACCCAATGATGGCAACTAACCCTAGAAAATGAAGCATCCAATGCAGAAAGCCAAAAAGTCTAGAATTCCCATTGCAAAACCCTATGATTCTTGATATTAGCAGCCAGTTAAAGGCTTATATTAACTGCAATATAGTATTGGGATGAAAGCATGTTGTGAAATTCTGGGTCCCCTCAAGTGGGCCATACCCTAAACATATGGAAAGTTCACCTATGAGCCAAAGTTCACCTAATCTTGAGCGCATGTCCATAGATTTACAAGTGGGGTTTGCTTCTAATTGTAAAAGTCTAATTTATTGTGTGTTGAACTATTCCACTTCTTACGCATGTTATTTAGGCTATTAATCTCTTGAGTTTTGCTCCCTCCCTAGCTAATAATAATTGGCCCACAATGTACAATATGATGAGAATCGTTAATTCTAGAATTAAAAAAAAAACTTTTGCTTATAATTAAAAAAACACTACTCTTTCATAAAATTTCATCAAGATGGATAGTATTATTTTTGTAATTAATAGTAATCATGATTTGTGTATTGTTTTAAAGTGAAATATTTTAATTTAATTAGGATGATAAATTTTATATAAAATTTTCAGTCGTATAGCATTTCCCTTATGATTACAATTAAATTTCCATGAACTACTACTACATGCCAACTGAGTGAACTCCAATGATTGAATCTTTAGGCATAGAATAATTATGGTATTTTTACAAGGTGTATCATTTTGAACTAGCCTACTAATGGCTCCCCATGATGTGTATTGCTTAGGATCAAATAAATGCATGGCCTAAATGGAAAAGACTTGCAAATGCAACAATGCTTAGTGGAATGGCACTTAATTAGACACCAATTATACAGAGAGTGCCTTCTTTTTCTTACCATTTGGCTATCTAAATCATTTGACAGAAAATAAATAATTGGAATGCACCATCTTTTGAGAGGTAGGCTCTTTTCTATTACTTGTGGAAAAGGAGTTCTAGCTAGTAGCAAAGCCACATTATCATTTCCCCTTCTTCTCAACAATTATTGAATTCTTTCTTTTGCTTTTGCTTTCACCTTTAACTTTTATACAAAGCATTGCATCCCAAAAAGAGTATATAACAATACAAAGAAGCAAGAAAATTCAATGTAGTGAACTATGTAAACAAACCACTAAATTCAAGTCCTCTGGGATGGAAGTTCCCGCATATGCAGTGGCTTTATGAAAGAAGAAAAAATAAAAAGTAAGATACAAATATGTAAAGTCACTTGGTTTCTCATTGCTTTATACCTAAAGCAGAAAATAAGATGGCTAGAAAGCCAGCTTCTTTCAGATTAATTTAAACGATGGTTACGTTCACCTACATTAAGGAAATAATTATCATTTGGGATTTTGGAGAAAGTTATACAATACATAATTATAGTTTAACACAAGTGATAACTGGTGCTTCTCATTTGGTTCTATCACATAACAAAAATACAAGTTCATTCCATATAGAGGTAAAGTGGCTCTTGTATCAAACTTTCACTCTTGAGTATCTCTTACTTAAAAGAAAAATGTTATTCTTCTAGAGAATTATATTAAAAAAAAAAAAATTCACCAAAATGCTGTGACAATAACATTTTTGTAATTAAGAACCATTGTGATGCATTTTTTATTTTAAAGTAAAAGGTTGTCAGTCATTCTATACAAAAATTTAGTATGAATTTTTTTTTTTGTTGTATAGCATTACTTTAAATTAAATTAATGGAGAATTATGAGATGTTACTTCCTAATTACCCATGCCATATCTGTTGGTATACCCATTGCAAAGCCATCCCTGCATGCATACCAAGTGTTACTAATTGGCTATTCAATGTTGATTTTGTGACAAATCAGTAATCAGCCAACCTTGCAACTCTTGTGGATGACATTGTTATGGCATTGATGATGATGATTCTTGCAGCTCCCCATGGCCATTAATAAGCCCCAAGTTAACTATCATGTGCCAAAGTTCAATGGCATTAAAATAAGCAGAGTCTCTACCTCTACATGGAGGACCATGTGGTCCCCCAACAGAGTCAATTTGGTTATTTTAATGGCTTATATTTTTGGGCAGACCAAAACAAGAACTATTAACTAAACTTTATCAGTTCATCAACTGACCAATACTTAAATACAGTTTTTAATTTTTAATTTTTTATTGATGAATGTACATAAATGTAGGGAAGTGGTTAGAACATGTTTTCATAGTTCTGTTCAAAGTACTTGGTTCACTTACAGGACTCACATGAATAATAGTGATGAATTGATTTGTCACGTCATGTCATGATCACCACTTGAAAAACAAAAATATGAGAAATCCACAAATTCAAAAATCATGCCCATCAAAGTCCATCACAATAGGATCTAGAAAAACATGAATTAGCCATTATCTATATAATGTATAAACTTTATATAGTTTATATGAATAGTAGTGGAGGTAGAGGCGGAGGTAACATAAACCCAAGAAGGGCAGTTGCCCCTCCAAAAATTTTTAAAAAATACATTTTGTACTATAGTTTAGAAAAGTTCTTCAATCCGCCCTCCTAAAAATTGAAAATCAACCCTCAAATTTTTTTAAAGACTACATTTGAACCTCTAATTTTAGAAAAAATTTCCAATTTGTCCCCCTAAAATTTATAAATTGCTCTCTTAAAATTTTTAAGAACTCTATTTTTACCTATAATTTTAAAAATATTTCTTAATTTGTCCTCTAAAATTTTTCAATGGCCTCATTATTGTTTTGTTTTGGAAACCCCTTTATATGTATACTTAAGGTATGTAAGTTTATATGCGTTATATAATATGAAGTCCCTATTTTATTACAAATTTTTTTTTTTAAGGTTATGATTAATGGCTGCCCCAGCATGAATTTTTTTGGCTCTGCCATTAGGTCCAACATGATTAGGCTAAAATGTGGCCACCATGTAGCAAAAAAATAACTTTTTACGCTTTAAATTGCATATTATGCACTCTTAAGTAATATAAATCACAGGAAATTAATAGTGCAGACTAATTAGAAATTCTGTATGATTAATTTTAGACAATGTCATTGACCACAGATACAGATTGCTATCTATACATTTAAAAATACACAATGAATAGACAGGCTACCTGTAGAAGAAGCATCCATGCAGATGGAGATGGTCCACTTGCTTAATTGTTTAGAGCTGTCAATGATCTCTCTCTAGAAAAAACCACGCGCATGTGATATTGCATTCGTATACACATGCTGGTGTTGAAGTATCTGTTCTATTTCCCTTGGATTCTTATACGCATGATTGGAAATATACTCTCTCTCTCTCTCTCTAAAATAAGAGGTGCAATTCGTTAGGTGGAGGGGGTTCTTGTTGCCTTCTTGAATTGAATTATTTGTGACACTACATTAATTTGGACTTCTTTGGATAAACCAATATATGGAAAAGTGAGGTAAATAATCTCTATTAATATGCGAAATCGAGACACTTCACCTAAATATCGGTTGTTAAATCATTTTGACTTTGCTAAGAAGGGAAAAACACATTATTCGCGCGTTGCACAAAAATCCTTTTGTTGAAAATATAGAAAGATTTAATTTGTTTCAATCTGTATGCCACAATTTGACAAAATTTTATATCGACAAAGATGGTTGCATTTTGCAATGGCAAATGATACCTATCTTTTTCAAGAAGTTATGGTCTCAAAATTTTTAGCATAGTCTTAATTTCAGTTTACTTTTTCCCCTTTTTTTTTTAATAATTTTCGTGGGTAGATTTACATAAGTAAAATTATTGAAACACTGTAGTAATATTCAAAATATTGAGCAATAATACTAATAGACCTTCCATATAACAAAATACATACAGGTGCTGTGAAGTTGCTATACGGTCACAGACTCACAGCACTAGTTCTTTGGCTACCTTTTTTTTTTTTTTTAATACTTCTATACTCGGTAACGAATATATATGGTAAAATACAATAAACTTCAACATTTCTGGAATGCAGATAGAGAATAAGCCTTCTAGCTAGAGAGAAAATGGTGAAATTGAAAAGTATTTGTAAATTGTAAAGACATACCGAATCGTTTTAAATTGTTTAGTGTTGTCTTGTCTTTCATAGGCCAAGTTGGGAGAAAGGGTAATGTATTAGTTAGGTAGATAAATAGATCAAAAACCTTCAGTTGAACAACTACATATGAATATGAATGGCCAAAATGTTTATTGCTAGAACACTTCACCATTGAGATTCAACCTCACTGGCCAAAACTTTGAATAAGAGGGCTAGATAATAAACCCTGCATGGGTTAGTTAGAGATTGAATTAACACAATTTTCTTGGGTTCCCTCCATTGTTGATCTTGACAAACAAGTGATGGTGAATGCGCTTACTAACCCTTCAACCAACAAAATAAATATATATTGATGATAAGATATTTAGGGTACATTCTTTTAAATAGCTTAGCTAGCATTTTGTTTCGTTTTGGAAAATTTCTCAAAAATTGCAAAAACTAGAAATGATACAAAATACTTTTTTAGCAAGTTGTTAGTGATTTTTTTTTCCCCAAGAAAGTATTCTCAAATACCACATTTTTAGGAAACATTTTCAAATTGTTTTTTTGAAATCTCAAAAACCTTTTTCCCTTTGAAAATGACAACAATATGAAAATGCTATTCTTTTTGAAAAATGAAAATGAAAATTTTGAAAACTAGTCCAAACATGAGTCAAAGTTTTGGAATATTTAGTTATTTACTGCGGTGACAAAGTTCAGGGATCTCCATTTGAATCCTTCTGAAGAAGATCAAATGGATGTAACAAGCTTGGATTCGATTTGCATTTTAGCTTCATCAAAAAACATTTTGTTACTCATACCAAAAGAAGTAAACAAAGTGATTCATGTCATTTTACAAATGTTTCAATCACATGTTTGGAATGTGAGCCACAAGATTGCCACCTACCTAAAACATGTTTTCTTCTTGAGGACTATATATGATCAGATTATGTAAAGTGATTACAGTTGTCGTATAGCTTACCGACACTTCAAAGAAAAAAAAAACTTCAATATGAAGGAGACCTAACTCATTTTAATCATAATCATATTCATATCAAACCTAACCTAATTAGGAAGATATGTACAGAAACACTAGTGACAACCCATATTAAAGTTTCCTCAGTTGCTTCATTGATGAATGGTGCATTGAAGTACTGCACACAAATACTAACACCATACATGTTTTACTTCTAGTTAGACATGCCATGTGACCTTTATTTAGTTTAGTCTAGTATTGTTTCATCCCACTATAAACTTTGCACTTTATGGGTTAGTCTTTCTGTGAAATTGACAATTCACCAAAATAGAAGTGACAAATTAGTGGGTAGTGTATAAATATAAACATCACCTCTATGTGTAAATAGCTACTATATTATAGCGCTATACAAATAAAAAATATATAAATTTTTTTTAATACTTTGTGAGATTGAATACGAACTTTTTACTTTAAAAACAAAGCACTCAGGTTCTTAATTACAAAAATAACGTTATTGTATTATTTTAATATAATTTTCTGTATAAATTTTTGTTGCAATATAAAATTTTTTATGAAGGATATAAGAATAGAGGTATGAAGTCATATTTGCCATTTTGCTCCTTATGCAAAGGGCATTTTAGTCAAAGAGGCAACAATATGGAATGACTTACTTTGATTGGGTAAGTTAAAAGTTCTTCAATTAATCGCGAGAATTTGAATTTCATGTCGGGCCAACCCCACATGACCTGCACGTGATAGTTTGCGTCTTTTGCTTTTTTGCTGTTAGTTAAATCAAATGTTCATCTATAAATCAGTAACATGAGATCGCCCTCACGGATCTTATCATGAGTATTTTCCTTTATTAGTCCATTTAAGTGATGAAATATTAAATATTTACCATATTCTTATTTTTTCTTATTTAATCATTTTACTAATAAAAATATAAAAAATCCAAAAATTAGGCCACAAGGACTAATTCATTAACAGCTCAGGCTGGATAGGATCAAACTCGATCAAAAGGGGAGGCTTTGATCTTTGTCGGTTGCATTAAACTCTGATGCAAAATTTGATGGTATGATAATTGCACAACGTTGATCAAATGGTGGTTGTGTGTTCTAATTGACATGTGGATAAAAAAATTTTATCGCCATATATAAATTTTTAAAAAGAATAATATTTTAATGCGTGTGTGTTGATTGTTGAGCTGCATTGCATTGTAACTTTTCCATCTGTGTAGTCTACAGTAGAGTCTATAAACTCACTTTCTCTCTCCTTTGACACTACACCAATACACCACTCTGAAACCGTGAGAGACGGCTTATTTTAGAGTGAGAAACTTCAATATCGTCAACACAACGTAACAAAAACAACGTTAATGGACTAAATCACAGCGTTTATTTACGGAAGTACCCTTCTTCTCCCTCCCCAAAACCACTGCAACGCCGGTGCGGCCCCACCACCACCAACAACACCAGCACCCACCCTCGATCTCGGGCCCCACTCCAAAAACCCAACTCATCAGTCTTTTGATCATTGAATGCACGGACAGATCCATCAAACCGATCCTGTCCCTTGTGCATTACGCGTTGAAATTTCAACGCCCCCTCAATACCCCCACCCCTTTTGTGTTTCTCTCTCTACCTCTTCCTTTCTTAAAAAACCACTGATCTTTTTCTTCAACCCGTGGCATTGATTCTCTAGCTTCTTTAACCCATCGATCCGAAGCCAACCCAGTTTGACACAGTTTAACCTTACTCAAACTGGGTTTCCCTCAAGAAAGGAATCAAATTACCCAGAAAGGGTCTATTTTGATATATACATTTCTTATATTATACTAGGTCATACACGTATAGATACGTATATGTGCTGTTTGTATGTCACTTTCGGTCATTCTTTAATGTGGAGTTGGTGTTTCTTGTGAGGGTGTTTAAGAGAGTGGGCTAAAGAAGAGAGAAAAAGCTGTGCTTCTCTTGATGAGTTTTGGGTGATTTGTGCGTGTGAGGTGGCTCTGTCTCTCTCTCTCTCTCTCTCTCTCTCTCTCTCTCTCTTGATTTGAAGAGTTTGGGTGTGGTTGTGGCGGTGTGTGTAGTTTGATGGAAACCAAAGGACGACTCATTGCGGGTTCACACAACAGGAATGAGTTTGTTCTTATCAATGCTGATGAGATTGGACGTGTAAGTGCTCTAAAAAATCTCAATATTTTTTTCTGCTCATCTACATCGGTTCTGAACTGGTTTTCAACTCCATTTGTGGGTTTTGGTGAGATTGGAGATGTTAATGGCTTCAAAATGTTTTCTTTTTTGCTTTCTCATTGTCTCTGACTTTTATTTTATTTTATTTTATTTTTTTTGTACGCCATTTCCAGATTTGGAGTAGACCCATTTGCCCATTTTGAGTTTATGTGATTGGGTTTTGTTCTGAAATAAATAGTTAATCTTTATTGATTTTTGGGGTTGTTTGATGATATCCCAAATCTAATTTGCTTTTTGGTCAGTGATAAGTCTGAAGTCAATGTTAGAGATTAGGCTATCAGCCATAATTTCTTTTCAATTTTTCTTTTTATTTTCTGATTTGAACCATTCACGGTTGTTTCTTCAGCTCTTCAGCCCAGTAGGTCAAAGTGCAAACCCATTTCTGCTCAATTTGCAGTTTTCTTTTGCTTGCTGTGTAAAGGCAGTATCAGATTCAATTGAATGGCTTCCATAATATGTTCCTTTTCCCTCTCCTCAAAGTATTTCTTAGATTTCAGAGCTAGTCAAAGACTCCCATTGCTTGCAATATTTCATTTTGTTTCTGCTTTCTTCTTCTGAGTACACGCTGCTTCAGCCCTCAGTTGGGTTTGTTGAGATCTTGAAATTTGTGATCCGATGCACATTTACAGTGTTAATTGTTCCGATGTATAACAGGTAACATCTGTGAAGGAATTAAGTGGGCAGATTTGCCAGATTTGTGGTGATGAGATCGAAATTACAGTAGATGGGGAGCCGTTTGTTGCCTGCAACGAATGTGCATTTCCTGTTTGCAGACCTTGCTATGAGTACGAAAGAAGAGAGGGCAATCAAGCATGCCCTCAATGCAAAACCAGATACAAGCGGATCAAAGGTAACATGCTCTTGCCATTTTGTAGTTGACTTTTAGAAAACTGGTTAATATATTTATAGTAAATTTAACATGCCACACCCATAAACAGGGAGTCCTAGAGTTCAAGGTGATGAAGAAGAAGATGAATTTGATGATTTGGATAATGAGTTTGATTTTGGGGCCAATGACCAGAGAGACCATCAACAAATTGCAGAGGCGGTGCTTTCTGCTCGCCTTAATACTGGCCGGGGTCCTCAATCCAATGCTTCTGGGGTCGCTACTCCATCAGAGATGGATGCCTCTTCTGTTAGTCCAGATATCCCTCTCCTGACTTATGGCGAAGAGGTGAATTGGTTTGGCATTCTCTTAATTCTGTTCTTTCTGTGTTGTGGAATTTGCATGTTGTGAATTGTAGTTGTATATATTTCTTGATGAAGGATGCTGGGATTTCCTCTGATAAGCATGCCCTTATCATTCCCCCATTTATGGGCCGGGGAAAGCGAGTCCATCCCGTGCCATTTCCTGATTCCTCCATGTCTTGTAAGTTTTTGGTTCAATGGAATTTAATTTTTTTTTTTTTAAAAAAAGAACTTTCACTAGTTGTGTGGCTGAGTGTACTTGTCGGTGTTGATCTTACAGTGCCACCCCGACCAATGGATCCTAAGAAAGACTTAGCAGTATATGGGTATGGCAGTGTGGCATGGAAGGACAGAATGGAGGAGTGGAAGAAAAGGCAGAATGATAAACTTCAAGTGGTCAAGCATGAAGGAGATGGTGGTGGCCGCAACGATGGAGATGAGCTGGATGATCCTGATTTGCCCAAGTAAGACCACTGTTTCCATTTCTTTTTCAATATAATATCCTGGTGGTGTTTGACTTGCAGTTTTTGTAATTTGAAGTAGGTAGATTTTAAGAATGATTTTGAGGAACACAATTATCAGCATAAGAGTATTGATATTTAATTGTTAGTTTATGAGTTCCTTTTGTTATTTCTTGAATTAAGTAACTAGTTTCTTGACTAGTACTGGGACTTAGCTGTGTTGGATGGTGTTTGACCGAGCTATTGCACTCTTGGAAATTAGTTGGCCTTCTGATTACTAATAATTATATATTTCTTTACTTAATCTTTAGCTAGGCGTTGGAAGGCAGCTGTCTTGGAGAGCAACTGGCCTCCAAACCTGTGGTAAATAAAAAAATTACGCCAAAAAATTACAATTAGAATAGCTATTTTGCAAACAAATTAGTTTAGATATCAGAGTAGTCACACTTATCATTAGATTGCTTCCTTGGTCATCTAACCTTTGGGTCTCTGTTCGATGGAGGAGCTTACAGACTAGTGAATTTCTTTTGCCAGTGAGAGTATATGACACATAAGAAATGTCATCAATCAAGTTCTGTTATTATGTAAAACTAAAGCGAATGGCTTAATTTTAAACAGACATCCACTGGTAACAGCAGTATGACTTAATTTTAAAAAGACATCCACTAGTAACAGCAGTATGCTTTCAAAGGGAGATGAGCAAATGTTACATTGTGGAATAATAGAGGACCAGTTTGGAAATAAGCAATAATTTCTTTTAACTAGAAATGGAATTCTTACATTATGGAATTTATCTTGCTAACCCTCATGACCCTAATGTGCTATATATCTTGTATTTTTATGTGCTAGATATTCATTCTTGTTAATATATCTAGTGAGCATTGAAATGGTCTCATGCGATTAGTTTGACCTTGGAAGGGGTAAAGGTGATAGCAGACAATGCACGGTTCTGTGCTGGTTTCAATTGAGGAATGGGTTTAATTACCATATCAGTTTAATTCAAGTGGGAAGCTCCTTATTTTGTTTGCTTACCTACAGTTAGACTCGTGGTATGTCAGAGGTGTCCGCTTTTGCAATTCGAAATTACATTCATAATGCAACTAAGTTCCGAAGATTGCTTAAGTTTTTGTCTCACTATAAGTGTATTGACTTATGGTTTGAGGAAATTGTAATATCCAAGACTGACATCAGTCCTGATGACAACACTTAAATTTAGATGTCGGGACAGTGAAGTGGCTAATGTGCCAATCATTGATAATTAGGAAAACAGAGATATTTCCATTATTTTAAACTGGCTTCTAGTTTTGATTTCAGAAATTTATTACTTACCATGTGTTCTTTTTCCTACTAGGATGGATGAAGGCAGGCAGCCACTTTCGAGGAAGTTACCACTTCCATCAAGCAGGATAAATCCATACAGATTGATCATTTTACTCCGACTTGTGATTCTTGGATTCTTTTTTGACTATAGGATTCGCCACCCAGTCCATGATGCGTATGGACTATGGCTAACCTCGGTTATTTGTGAAATATGGTTCGCCGTATCATGGATATTTGATCAGTTCCCAAAATGGTTCCCAATTGAGCGAGAAACATACCTAGATAGACTATCTCTGAGGTATATGGTCGTCTCTCTCTCTCTCTCTCTCTCTCTCTCTCTCTCTCTCTCTCTCTGTGTATTCTAAGCTGGTGTGATGAAATTTTATCTCAGGTATGAGAAAGAAGGGAAACCATCTGAGTTAGCTCCTATAGACGTATTTGTGAGTACAGTTGATCCGATGAAGGAACCTCCGCTTATCACTGCAAACACTGTCCTGTCCATTCTTGCCGTGGATTATCCAATCGACAAGGTTGCATGCTATGTCTCAGACGATGGTGCTGCCATGCTCTCTTTTGAAGCCCTCTCTGAGACTTCTGAATTTGCAAGGAAGTGGGTACCCTTCTGCAAGAAGTTCAATATTGAGCCTCGTGCCCCAGAGTGGTATTTTGCTCAGAAGGTTGACTACCTTAGAGACAAAGTGCATCCTACATTTGTGAGGGAACGTCGTGCAATGAAGGTCTGCAACTTTCTCTTATTTGTTTGTCTGTTTCCATTCAAGTTAAAAGGGCATGTGAACTGCATGAAGATAAAGTAGGCTAGAGAAATATATAGAAGGTGACATTGGAAATTCAATATTAAATGATAAGTGTAGAATTCTGAATTCATGTTTTGGAAGCCACAAAATAGATTACCTCTACTAAGTTCCATCATCTGAATTAATTATGGAGGTTGATGATAAATCCTTACATAAATGGAATTTCAGAATTTATTTTGCACATGTAATCATTACTTCTTGCTTGCTTTCACTTTGTTGGTACAGAGGGAATATGAAGAGTTTAAAGTTCGGATAAATGGGTTGGTTTCCATGGCACAGAAAGTTCCTGAGGAGGGTTGGACAATGCAGGATGGGACTCCATGGCCGGGGAACAATGTAAGGGATCATCCCGGAATGATTCAGGTGTGGAAGCGTTTTTTGAGTGCTTTTGTAAACCGTTTGGCTTTATGAAATAATAAAGGTTGAGTAAATTTGATTTTCATTTGTCTTCAACAGGTGTTCCTGGGTCATAATGGTGTCCGTGACATTGAAGGAAATGAGTTACCTCGTCTCATTTATGTTTCTCGTGAGAAAAGGCCAGGATTTGAACACCACAAAAAAGCTGGTGCCATGAATGCTCTGGTGACTCACTCTCTCTCTCTCTCTCTCTCTCTCTCTCTCTCAATTAGCTCAGTTTTCTGATTTTTTTTTTTTATGCCTTGACAAACTTTTCTAGGTGCGAGTCTCGGCAGTCATCTCAAATGCTCCTTACCTACTGAATGTTGATTGTGATCACTATATAAACAATAGTAAGGCACTCCGTGAATCTATGTGTTTCATGATGGACCCCACCTCTGGAAAGAAAATATGCTATGTGCAGTTTCCTCAAAGGTTTGATGGGATTGATCGTCACGATAGATACTCAAATCGCAATGTTGTATTCTTTGATGTACGTAAAGCGCCTTCTTGGTAGTCTTGATGTTATGCATATATGCCGACATACATATGCATGATTGCACATACATGTGGATGTGTGTAGATGTATGTATTATACTATTTGGAAAAGCTAATACTTTTTTATCAATGTAAAACAGATCAATATGAAAGGACTGGATGGGATCCAAGGACCAATTTATGTTGGAACTGGGTGTGTCTTCAGGAGGCAAGCACTCTATGGTTATGATGCTCCCACCAAGAAGAAACCCCCAGGGAAGACATGCAATTGTTTGCCTAAATGGTGTTGCTGCTGTTGTGGATCTAGAAAGAAAAATAGGAAAGGGAAATCAAAGGAGAACAAGAAGAAGATCAAGAGCAAGGAGGCTTCAACACAAATACATGCACTTGAAAATATTGAGGAAGGAATTGAAGGTAAGCTACATGTTTAAAATGGCTATTGAAGATACATTTTCAAATGTGATGCAGTCTCCAAGTAGCTCAAGTTGTTCTCTGTTTCTTTCCCGTGAGATGCAATACATGTTTCTATACTTGGAATATGACCATTCTTGACTCAATAACAGTTTTCTTGCTCACTATAACTCTAGAAAACCAATACCTTCTTTTCTTGCTGATTAGTTCTACCTTTCAGGAATAGAGAATGAAAAATCATCTCTCATGCCCCAAATAAAATTTGAGAAAAAGTTTGGACAGTCACCAGTTTTCATTGCTTCGACACTGTTAGAGGAAGGTGGAGTTCCACCTGGAGCAACTTCTGCATCGCTCTTGAAAGAAGCAATTCACGTCATTAGCTGTGGTTATGAGGATAAAACAGAGTGGGGAAAAGAGGTATGCAGCAACTGCTTCAAAATTCAAGAGGTCTCTAACCTTTATTAAGGATCATGTAATTTGTTTAACTTGATTCTATTATGTACCAGGTTGGATGGATTTATGGCTCTGTTACTGAGGATATTTTAACTGGCTTCAAGATGCATTGCCATGGCTGGCGATCAGTGTATTGCATTCCCAAAAGGCCTGCATTTAAGGGATCAGCTCCCATTAACCTTTCAGATCGTCTGCACCAGGTTCTCCGATGGGCCCTGGGGTCTGTTGAAATTTTCTTCAGTAGGCACTGTCCGATCTGGTATGGTTTTGGGTGTGGATTGAAGCCACTGGAGCGATTTTCATATATCAACTCCGTTGTTTATCCATTGACATCCATTCCCTTGATCGCTTATTGTACCTTACCAGCTATCTGTCTCCTTACTGGGAAGTTCATTGTCCCTGAGGTGAGCTCCACAGCATTCAAACTTGAATTTTTAATATCTTTTTGGAGCATGTTTGCTGGAAAAACCGAAAAAATGTGATTTCTGAGGACCATAATTAGCTGATCTTATCAGTGAAACCAACAATTGTTCTAGCTTATAGAACATGGTTTTTTTAATTGGAAACCGTATTGCAGGGGATGCAGTGGCTACTGTCACAGCAATTTGAAGCTATAGTTTTCAGATTCTGCTGTGGTAGCAGCCAAAAAAGCTGTGACAATAGCTATTGCCTTTACATTTTGATGGAATTTATAAATCTTGATGTTTTCTTGCCAATTCCAAGCATTAATTTTACGGTATTTTGGTGACACGAAATTCAATCAAATCAAGCCATAAATTTTCTTTGTTCTCTCAAATAGTGCAGATGACATTGAGTTCAATTTTTGGAATGCACCTTAAGGATGTAAAAATTTTGTTGAAGTTTGTCTATCCAAAAAATTAAAAACACTTGTCTGCTTGCTCTAATAATTGCAGCAATATATTACTCTGGTGATGCTACTCTTTCTTTTTAAGTCTTAATTCACCCTTTAGGCCCCTCTTACTATAATATACCTGGGAATTCCGAAATAAAAATCCCATCCCATAGCTGATTTTACATTGGCTTCCAAGGCTTTCGGCTAACAAGCTTTTGGAATTATCTACAGATTAGCAACTATGCCAGTATCGTGTTCATGGCTCTCTTCATATCCATTGCTGCAACTAGTATCCTGGAGATGCAGTGGGGAGGTGTTAGCATAGATGACTGGTGGAGAAACGAGCAGTTCTGGGTGATTGGTGGTGTCTCATCGCACTTTTTCGCTCTCTTCCAAGGTCTTCTCAAGGTTTTGGCAGGTGTTGATACAAACTTCACTGTTACATCCAAAGGAGGAGATGACGGGGCGTTTTCTGAGCTCTACCTCTTTAAATGGACGTCTTTGTTGATCCCTCCTATGACTTTGTTGATTATAAACATAATCGGGGTTGTAGTTGGGGTTTCAGATGCGATTAACAACGGTTATGAGACGTGGGGCCCACTATTTGGCAGGCTCTTCTTTGCTCTCTGGGTCATTGTCCATCTTTACCCTTTCCTGAAAGGTTTAATGGGGAAACAGAATGGGGTTCCTACCATTATTGTGGTGTGGTCAATTCTTCTGGCTTCTATCTTCTCGCTTTTATGGGTCCGGATCAATCCGTTTCTTGCAAAAGGAGGCATTGTACTGGAAGTTTGTGGGTTGGATTGCAACTAGAGTGACACAAAATAGAAGTTTAGATGGTTTGAATTATATGTAGAAAGTTCATTTGGGAATTACAGTAGAGGGCTGCATCTCGGGGCTAAGATGAGGACATCCCTTGACACGGTTTGATTATCGAGGAGTATCATCAGCAGTATAGATCAATTGGAAAAGATATTCGTGATGCTTTGTGTGTAGATAAAAAAAAATAAAAAAAAGACCGGGACATGACATTCATATTTGTTCTGCAAAGTTTTCATTCATTCTTTTGATACATTTGGGTTTTGTGGGTTGGAAGGGATGGAAATTCAGAGGATCTCTCTGTAATCCCAAGGGAACATAAATTTAGTTTTCTTCATAATTTGTATTCCCTTTTCAACAAGGGACTTTGATACAAGGATGTGTTCAAATTTTTATACCTCTCATTTTCAAGAACTCTGCCATTAATATTGTTCCCTCGAAACTGGGATTGATTTTTGTAGTGTTCAAATTTCATGCTCTTCCGTGTAATGTTAATAGGGTGCCTGCTCTTTTATTGGAGAAGTATCCAACTCCTAAGAAATTTGTTAGCCCTTAAATTTGCATGGGTGATTAGTGTACAACTTTGACCTTTGAGCTGTGAGGAAGATGGAGAATATTCTTCTCACCATCTGACCGAAAATCATGTATGGTATGTATATGTGTATGGATTTGGCTTTTGGAGGAGATATGGTTGGATGCTCATCTTCAAAATTTTAGTGACTGCAGTGTGTAGGCAATCATGGATTGATGGATGAGAATTATCTATTTTCTACCAGTTCCAGTTAATAAGCTGCACTCCAGCCAACTTCAGGAAGTTGGTCATTCTTTTAACTGTTCCAATAGAAATCGTCTCTTTGTTGGGACTTCATTGTTAGATTAGTTTTCACCACTTTCATCCAGTGTCAAAGAGAAGCAGCTATAGCATTGCTGTCTTCCCTGGTGTTTGACGTATTGAAATGGGTTATATGCAAATAGAAAAATCATACCTAATGATGTGGCTGAATTAAAGTATTTAATTACAAAATGCTGTAACCACGTCATTTAGTGGAATTTTCTTTCTAAATTTTGTGAGAATAATTTCCACGTTGGCAAACAAGCTGTCGTGAGGAAAATGTTGGAAAATTTTTGTATGTGCAGAGATTAACAGATGGAAAAGTTGATTAGAGACAAAGAAAACGCAAACCAAAGAAAGAGAATAAGGTTCTAAAACTTGGAATTAGTATATTAGGCCATTGCTAGCATAATGACTTGAATGAGGATCATCACCAGATTCACTGAAACACCTTCACTAGCCTGCTATGCTCCTGCTTTCAACTGCTATGATAAAATGTTTCACAATTGCAGTCACTGCAAAGAAAAAGAATACAGAAAGCAAACACAAACACCTCCCACTCTCCACAGAATCCAACTAGTTCACGAAGAATAAGGGCACAGACTCGGCTAAAATTTCACCAGATTTCTATAATCATCCAGCAAGACGTTGGAAAATATCAATACTGCACTCGGCAGAAGATCAAGCTCTCCATGGTAGTGAAATTGTTTGTGAATCAAACATAAATTACTTTAGCACTGATGAAAATAATGGATACAATCAGTTTCTTTAAAGGAAAAAATAACAAAATCAAATTTATGACAATAAAAATTCATCAAAACAACTAATGTGAAAGTGTTAGATTACTTTTGCATGAGTTATGCTTGCACAGTAATTAGAGGGGCCTTGAATTCTTTCCTGTGAGTGCTTCACTCTATGAATCTTCAAAAAAACGATTCACGAGCTGGACCCAGTTCTCTACTTGTTATTAAGATCCTCCAGGGCGCGCCTCTTTGCTTTTGATTTCACTGCTGTACTACCCAAATGCTCTCTCTTGATGCTTAGTGCATTCTCCTTCATATCTAGTGTTTTTAGCAGCTTCTTGGGTGTTCCTCGAATTGAACTGGTTCGTGCATTCTTCTTTTTCATTGTTGTCGAATTCAACAGCTTCATAGCACTGCTGCCTTCCCCCGCTTTGGCAAGTGGATTTTTCACTTTAACTAATTCTGAGTTTGGCCGCCATATCTGGGCATCTTCAGCAGCAGAACCTATGAAACAAAATATGACAAACGTTCAGTCATGATAGATGTTCATATGTTCAATAATAAATACAGATAAAATCAATGAAGTAGCTCTAAATGAAGCTCTGAATACCTCCATCAACAGCTAAATCAGTGAATTGAGATGACTGATCTTCCATAATTGAACTTGGTTTCGAAACATGTTCAGACAGCTCTGTTGCTTCTTCGGCCCTTTCTTCACATTTATATCTTTCGGAAGTCTTGGCAATACCTTCTCTTTCGGAAGACTTGGAACCACCTTCTCCTCTCAGATCAACTGAGGCAGCAAGTTCACCTCCTTCGAGATTGAAAACTTCTGTCAAAATCATTTCGGGTATAGAAACACTAGATTTCTTAGCCTCAAGTAACTCCTCAGAATATTTGCTATCATTGGATTTCTTATCCAGATCTCTTTCCTCCAAAAATTCATCACCTTCAAAGATAGACTCATCTGAAACAAAACAGCTGTCATTTGTTTCTGCAACTTTTCCCTCGATGAGATGATTGTGCTTGCCAAGGTGCTCTTCAGCAAAAATAACGTTTACATTTTCTTTCATCACACTGGCAACAGCATTATCCTCGCATGTAAAATTAGTTTCTGAGAACCCTGAATTTGATTTCATAAATTCATCTCCTGAAAATAGATTGATCTCCCAATTGCTGAACATGTCAGATTCCAGACTAGGTTCCGAGGCTCCGTGACCCATCGTCCCTGGAAAAATAAAATATTAGCAGTGAAGATATGGCCTATATAATTTGGTCAAAGAGAAGAAAAAATTTCAGTGCTACTTAAACCTCATGTGCAGAAAGCAGTAGACACAAACCATTATAAGCAGCCAGACCAAATGATGAAATAGCAGCACAATGATCGTTTATTGCAGGTTTTGATGTTGAAGCCTGGCTGAAGTTTTGTTGTTCTGCATACTCATTCGAGTCGCCCGCACAGTGGACCATGTCGTTGAAGTTATGCAAGGAACCATGTACTGCATCAACCTCCCCAGCTTTGCTCTTAGTTTCATTGCCACATAAAGGCTTGTTCAATGCCAGACCACCAATGCTACCCACAAAGGCATCTTCCTCCAGTGCATGTTCATTGCCTAACAGTTGCTCTTTAGAAATTTTTTGTGTACTTACATTTTCTTCAACATAGGAGCCATCTGTACTGTCACTTGAAACATTATCCGTCATATCACCAACAACTTTCTCCTTTGCTACAGCTTTATCTTCCTGGAAAGATTTGTCCATCGGAGGATTGTCGCCTATAAAACAGAGAAATAGACAATGTAAAACATGAAATGTACAATGTAAATGTTTACATGTGGAGTATAAAGTTAACAAGCACGCTACAGGGGTCATGAAATTGCAAAAAACTAACAAAGAACTTCGAAACCTGAAGTTTATACCTCCGTCTTCATTGCAGTCAATAGAAACAAGTGAGGAAACTGTAAAACCATGATCATCAAACACGTTAACTTGATCAATTTCAGTCACCTCCCTTCTTTCTGCATCAGAGCTGAGGTCAACTTGGTGTACATGAGATTCACTATCTTGTCCTGCATTGTGTATTCATAAAATTAATTTCCCTTCTTTGTTTTTTGTGACCATGCTAAACTCGTTCGAAAAGCAGAATACACTCCAATAAATATCAAAGTCAATATTTGGTGTATAGCAGCAAAAGGTTGAAGAGTTATAACAGGCAAATATCAACTCAGAAAAGGTAATATTTTGACTCACCATCACAATCTGAAACATTTAATAGTGAGCAACTAGCTTGCTTCAGAACTTTCTCATGCTCCGAGCAATTATCAAAGTACCCTAGAGAAACATCATCCTCTGCATAAGAGTTCTTATCTATGATATTCAAATTCCCTTCCATTATTCCAACCGCTTTGTGACTGTCAAGATCATCAAGCTTCATTTCCTTGACTTGCAGCTTAGTCCCAACAACATCAACTGCTGTTTCATCTCCACCATGTTCATTGTCTGCAGATATAAATTCATGTGAAGGAAGGAAGGCAACTTTATTCAGCTCTTGAACCATCTGTATTTTGTGATCAGCACGATCATTGAACTTCTCTTCATCAACTTGTAGCACAGCCCCTTCAAATTTATTGGAGACTTCCACTAAATCCTCATCTTCTTTTTTGTTTGTGAGCTTATCTATTGCAATGGAAGTGCTTTTGTCCAGCTCTGCAACCATCTCATCTTTGTCAGTGCCAGAATCATTGTGTTCATGCTCTAGCATAACACTGTTTGTATCCTCCATCGGGGCAACGTCACTGTCCTTATAATCAACATCAGCTTCTGTAACAGGAAAAATCACATTTTCTTTTGCAACCTTATCTGATAACACATCTGAGGCATCTGGAGCATTAGCATTCTTAACTGCAAAGTCATCCCCATTATCTAGAACCATCTTACTGATCCCCAGTTGACCAACTGATGCCAAAATGCCTCCATTCTCTTCCTCATTCAGCAGATTGATTCCATCTATGCATTTGGAAGTGCTTTCAATCAACTCAGCTTCCTCAGAAACTTTACTTTCTTTACATGGGGTCTCAGCCAAATGTGCATCACTTCTGCCACTAACTAGAGCCACCAGATCCTTGCAGTCACTGGGATGCCGAAACTCCACGTCTGGCGAAAACTCTACATTCTTTTCCTCAATGGCAAGTTTACCGCGCGCAAGATGAAGAGCTACTTCAATGCTTTTACCATCATTCTTAGCCTCAGTCACAATAGTGGAATGAATAACTGCTACATTCACAATGTCATTAGAACTAGAACTCGTTCCCACATATTGATGAAGAAAATGCTAAAATATTTAGTAATTGTAATTGTAATGAGTTACCTGATTCTGGTAAAAAGAAGGGTGAAACTAACCTTTGTCTTGCATTTCACTGTCAACTGAGTGGTTGAACTCGCTGGAGGACATCCCTTTGTTGCCAGTACCAGAGGCTGCAACAAGGAAACAAATTCATCAGAAATAACTTTACATGAACGCAACATAGCACATAGAAGGCCTTTCAGATTGTAAAAAGAGTTAACAATGCTTGTTAAGGAAAAATAAAAAAATCACCATGCACCTTGATATTCTGGAGCACAACGGACTGTGTGAGGAATTGTTACTTCAGAGCATTTACAATCAGTGTCAACACCCACTACATGAGATTCTGCACTATACTCATTTCCTTCAGCAGCCTCTTTAGAATACTCAGTTTTATCAGCATCTGTCTCTGAGGTACTTGGAGCAATCCCTGCTCCAGCAATGAGTTCATGCACTTCTACATTCGTGCCTTCCTTTGAAGCATTTCCATGAAATTTTAAGCCTTCACTTTCTTTATCATGTCCAACGTTGCCATCTTTGGAAATAATTCTGTCAGAGCCGGTATAGCTGCTGTCATTCATGCCAGCAAATTCAACAGCTGAACTTCCACCACCTTCACCATTAACCTCTTCACTGGAAGTTGGTGGTGCATTTGCTTTATATACCACTTTTTCATCTTCATTTTCTGTTAACCCATCAACTTCCTGGGGCTCCTCATGATTTAACCTTCCATTCTCCATATTGCTAATAGTTGAGTCCTCCTGCATTGTTACGTCATCCAAATCACTTTCATGATTAGAAGCTGCTTCAGTAGGATTGGTATTATTGTCTGGTGTAGCAAACAGAGTTTTGAGTTCATTTTCTGCACATCAAGAAGTAAAATTCTGCAATTAACAAACTTGCTGTATAGGGTATCATGTTTAGAAACAGAAGGACTATTGGACTAACCTTGTGCAGTTTCATTGTCATCCTTCAAGGGAGTGTGCGCAGAGGAAGACATTATTTCTTTTTTGAAAACAAGAGATGCTGCAATAAAGTGAACAACCGAGGATAAAGGACAAAACAAAAATAATAACCAAAACGAAAACTAGACAAGTTAATCAATTGCTCACATTCTGGAGTAATGATAGGTGCAGATGTTTCTTCAGCTTTACCGGTATCCCTTTCCAGTGAGATAAGTATTCTCTTTCCATCAGTAAATCTACTCAAGCTTGCCTCCTTAATTTTTTCAGAACAATGAACAGAATCTGTCCCTGAGCCTGCATTGTCTTTCTCCTTTTTAAGTTGACCATTTAACTTATTTGAGATAGAAAAGAAACAGCCATCCAGTGATGAATTTGCCTGAACGCACTCATAACCAGGCTCTTTATCAACAGGATGCAATATTCTTTCCACAGACAATACCCCTTCAGGCTTATTTTCCATTTCTGCTAATGCTTCTTCAATTTTCTCTTGACTGCAAATTTTATCCTCTGTATCACTTGCAAACATATCGGCAGCTTTCATTATTCCATGATGAAATTCAGTATTACACTTTGAATTCTCTTCTCCTTCAATTGCATTGCCTGCTTAAATGATGGATTTGCACATTTAACTTTGAATGAATTCCCATATTTTGCATCAAACAGAAGAAAAAGAAATTCGAAGACATGATTCAGTGCATCCCATTTCTCTAAGATAAGAAATTCAAAAACTAACCTTGTCGCCTATCATTGACAATTGAGTAAGCAGGTCCAGCTGAGTGTCTCATTTGGTCGCCAATAGGGGAAGCTGATATGGAGATAAGATGGTTAAAGAAATTGCACACTTGTATCAACTGCTGCACATATCAAGCATTTCAGATAGTTGTACAAAGAGCTAGATAAACGTCTCTCACCTTGGCACTGTGGGGCAACAAGGGGTGTCCGTTGTGGAGTGACTCTTTCTCCATGAGAAGGATCAAGCGCACTCATAAAATCCACAGCTTTCTCGGAGTCGTTTTCACAATCCTCCCCTGCGCCTTCACTTTCGTCAGGTCCAGTTGAATGGCCCTCACAAAGTCTCTCATGTGTGCTTGTTTCAGCAAACCTGCCGAGCTCTTGAAATTCTACGAAGTTCTGCACTTCAAGAACAGAACATTTATCATCTCCAGCTGCATAATCACCCACAGTAACACCTCTGGAGTGAGAGAATTTGCTCGACACTGAGTGCTCAGTTTCCAAATCTCCACTCAAGTTCAAGATAGTAGAGGGTTTGCCTGCAACTCATTTGATCAATATTGTTAGCATTTTACAAAAATCTGGTACAGTGCATTAAAATGCCAAAAGAAAATGAACTCACTTACCCACATACTCTGCTTGGTGGACAAAGCCATCAGTGGTCTCAGTAATAACCACATTACGAACGATATCTTGGTCTTCAACAGGCTCCAGGTCAACTAACGTTTTGCGATCAAATTCCCCACTTCTGGTCTGGGGCCGCATAGCCAAATCAAATACAGTGCCCTTGTGCACATCATCCTGGAACAAATTCTGATTGCCAGCCACCAGTACAAGGTTTTCCCTCTCTGCACCAACCAAGGATTCGCTGATAGGGATCTGTCCTTTCAGCTCTGCAGAGTCGCTCTGCAACTTCACAGAATGGGAAACTGGGGTTCCTTCTAAATTTACCATCATCAGACCTCTGATTTCATCAAAATCTGTACTTTTTGTGCAAGCTTCAATTAAATGATGATGCTTCTTCAAACTAGAACACCTGCTAGACCCCTTTCTTTTTAAATTAGTACCTTGAGAAACTTTCACATTTCTGGTCAAAGATGGATTGGCCCCGTCTGCAATTTCTAGCTCCGACAACCCAGGATCTGTAATTATTGGACCTTTGAATGCTAAAATGTCCTCAGTTAATAGGGCTTCCTTTTCTATATTTTGCATCCTTAAACCACAATTTGCAGATTCCTGTTCCTCAGTACCCACTGCAGATTTCTCAGCTTCATCTGTTTCTCTGTCTGTTATTTTAGTAGGCCTGATTCTTTCCTTATCAGAAAGATCAACAAAACTAATTTCTCCAGCTTCCTCATAGAGTTTTTCGAAGTTTTTCTCTGAACATCTACTTTCATTTGAGTCAGCTACATGGTCCTCAGCAAACAACTCGGGCTTAATTGGTTCACCAAGACTGTCACTGCCTTCAAGCTCTACTAAGTTCGGCTCTTTAAGGACAGAAGCTCTGTCATCATCAGTTCCATGATGGGCCACTGCACAACTTGAGCTTATGTATTTGCATGTTGTGGGCTCTTCATCTCTTTTCATTTCCTTCCCCAGATCCAAGTTATAAGCTTTGGCTGCAATTCATCAAATATGAAGTTAAAAGCTGCACAAATAGAGAACAAAGTAACTCATTGACCCAAAAGGCAAATAAACACCCTTACCCACATAATCTGTTTGGTCAACCGGTGAGTAGCCATCATCTGCAGGTGTGGCTTGAAGGACATCCACATCAGTAGATGCCCTCCAGTCTTCTTCAGTCTCGACCTCAACAAAATTTTTTGAATCAAATTCTCTACTTCTTTTGCAGGAATGAAATGCCGACTTCTCCCCATTACTGATATCATCTTGAAGGGGCTTATCTTTATCAGCCTCAGGACCACTGACAGAAAAGAAAGTTTCTTTTGCTGCATGATCATTCTGCAACTTCACAGACTTGGAAGCTGGAATCTCCACTGAATTCACGACTTTGAGAGCTTTGGCTTCTTCAAAGTCAGAAGTTTCAGCAGAAACCTCCTTCTTTGCTATAGATTTCTCGCTGAATTCCTTTATCTTCTTACTAGTAACTTTTCTGCTGTTCGAAACTGTAGTAATTGTAGTTCCTGCAATTTCCGGCATGGACAGTTGTGCATCTAAATTTGGTGGTTCTTTGATAGCCAAGGTGCTCTCTGCTAATGGCTCCACTTCTAAATTTGGTAGTTTTGATCTACTCTGCAGCTTCTTCTTTTGAGCAGCTTTGCCAGTTCCAACTGCTAGCGCAGCTGTGTCAGTTTCAGCAGCATTATGTGCAGACCTTCTAGGAGGTTCTTCAACCAAAGTAGCACCCTCAGTCACACTACTCACTTCTAGAATTGGGTCTCGTCTCCTCTTCTGCGGCTTATTCTTTCCTGTATTGTTAGCAATTCTATCCGTTCCATCAGAAATTGCAACTGATATATTTCTAGAAGAACTTCCTCTTGACCTCACATCATTTACTTCCAGAATTTGACGACTGGATCCACCTTCCAAGACTGAACTCCTTAATACTTTTCTGCTCTCATGTTCTACCTTAGCTACATCAGTTCTCACTTTCTCAGTTTGAGGCATGACAGACTGCTGCCTCTTACCACCTCTACACTTTGAAGGTTTTTCAAGGTTCAAAACAACTTCAAGTTTTCCTATCTCATTCTCTGCCTTAGCTCCCTCAGTTGCCACTTTCTCAATTAGGGGCATGACGGAATGCCGCCTATTGCCATTTCTACTTCTGCACCTTGAAGGTTCTTCAAGTTTCAGAACTACTTCGAGTTTTTCACTCTCATTTTCTACCTTAGCCCCATCAGTTCCCATTTTCTCACTTTGAGGCATGACAGACTGCCTCCTATTACGATTTCTACCTCTGCACCTTGAAGGTTCTTCAAGTTGTAGAACTACTTGAAGTTTTCCTTGAACCTCAACCTCAGTTTCAGTTCTCGTTTCAGTCTCTGGTGCAGAAGCATTGTCCGCCAACTGAGTCTGGGACAGTATAGTCCTCCTCCTCCGAGCCATTTCATTTTTACCCAAATCCCCATTCAGTAGTCCATAATCTTCAACCTTTCTGACATTTCGCTGTGACCGCCTCAAGGCCTTCTCAGGTTGAGTAATTCCACCATCTGCTGCAAGGCCATTGTCCTCAGAAATTTCATAACTGGTTTTCACATTCTTCTTCTTTGAGCTTCTCAGTGTCTGATTCTTCCTCAAAAGTGCAACATCTTCTTTAACATCTCTACTATTCTTGCTGATTACCTCTCTATTCCTCAAAGATCTCCTTGTTGGCACTCCAGTTTCTTCCACAGCAGCACTGTCAGAAGCTAAATTATCAGAAAAGTCCACAACTGGAGTTGGCTTATCACCTCTACCACCATCTTTTACCTCGGCACTATCAGATCTCACACAATTTCTCGTTCTCTTCTTCTCGACCGCAGGCGATGCTTCTGGAATTACTGCTTGAGTCACTGACTTTTGTGCCCGAGACCTTGTTTTTCTAACTGGGTTCTCTGTAATTTCCCCAGAGGTCTCAATTGTATCAACATTATCAATAACACAGACCCCTTTCTTCGCCACGGGCCTCATTATTGACTTCCTCCTTGCCCCCCTGTTTGTCTCCACAGGCTTGGCCTCTGAATCCACAAACAAAATCATTTCATTCTCAGGACTAAACCTAACCTTCTTGGATTGCCTAGTTATACCGGCGGAATCATTTTCACTAACTATTTCACCCAGATTCTTCAAGCAAGACCGACCTCGCGTCATGGGTTTTTCTTTTTCCTGAATATATTACAGAACTACATAAATATTCATGCATTTAACTGCAAACAAACCAAAAATACGACAAAGAAGAGAAACATATATGCACAGATACATACAAATGTACATATACAAGGAGACATGTATGATTAATGGGTGCACCTTAAGAAGAGAGGCAAGCTTGTTAGCCATCTCCAAATTGGTTGAATTTGCAGGAATGTTGTGCTTCTTGCATTGTGCTTGGAGCTCTTTCCTTTTCATGTTGTGAAAATCCATCTCTGAAACACCCAAGAATACAGAAACAAAAGCAAATAAAAATCAAAGAGAGCACAAGAAAGGAAATCAAACAAAAATAAAGATCCAATTCTCCTATGGAGAGAATAGAGAGATCTAATACCTGAGACAGAGATTGGGTTCACTCACATTACAAAATCAAAGATGAGAAATTTACAGAGTGTGTGCGCCTTTTCGATTTTCGATCTCTTTTTTTCCAACCGTTGCGCTCTAAATAGATTTTGGAGGTTTTAAATTTGAATCAAACGGGTATTGCCGCTTCTCGACGGATCGGAGAATTACTAACAAACTCGCCCGCGTCAAGAGAGATTCAAACTCGCGTTAACGAGTCGACGTGTGGCGTCTGACTTCAGAAATTGATAGACGTCGAGAGAAGGAGAGCGTACGGTGTTTTGTTGACATTAATTGCGAGTGCGCCTAGAAGTAGATAAAAACTTTTGACAAATGCCACGTGGGAGACTTGTAACTAAAGTGGGTTTTCATTCTTTTAAAATTTTTCAAACCGCTTAACTTATCAGGTCCTGTGTTAATTATTCAAATATAATAGATAATATTATTTTATATAAATAATTTATCTTATTTAACGTTAAAAAAAATTAACAAAATAAAAACATAAATTTAAATTAAATAACAACATTAACTGTTGAATTTGAGTAACTAACTCGTAACATAATAAAATAAAAAATTTAAAATTTTTTTAATATCTAGAGTGGAGCTGATCTTGTTAAAGTCAGGCTTTTGAGTAGTTTATTTCCTAATAAGACCGGTTAGACCATTCGTTTGAATTGGAATTCTTACTATATGTGCACCTTTTTTTTATTTTTTAAGAGAATTTTTAAACTAATTTATACGTATCTTAACTAATTTTTATTTACAATAAAAGTGGTCACAATGTACTACAGCTACTAGGACTCAAACTGAAAAACAAACTTAATTAAACATTACAGCCGTATTCAACGGTGGACAAGTCATTGGATCACATTTGTGGGTTCGCATATGTGCACTTTTGACGAAGCACCACTTTAACTTTAACGTCTCTTGAATCTAATACGATAGCGTTCAACCGTTAGATTATGTAAAATTTCAAATTGCCTTGTTTAATTTTAAAACTGCTTCAAGTGAATTAATTAGAAATAAAAAGGAAAAATGTTGTTGTTCTATAAAATTTGTACATAAAATTTCACTATAATAATATAGTAATAGAATTTGTTATAAAGAGGGTGTTTGGACTAGTCATAAGCTATAAACTATTTTTAAAAGTCACTTTTTTGAGTACTTTTTTTTATTTATAAAAATGTGTAAATTTCATAAGTGGCATTTTTAAGGAGAGATTTGGTAAGCAACCATTTTAAATGACTTATTTGAGGGTGAGCCAAAGAATATTTAAAAAAAAATTTATAAGATATAAGTTAAGTCATAAACTGGTAAAATAAGCTATGTCCAAATATTTTTTAAAAGTCGTTACTATTAAGAATTTTGTATTTAAAATGAAAGGTTCACATTTAATCATATGGTTCTATATAAAATATCTGTAAGAATTTTCTTATATAAATCATCACTCTAAAAGTAATCATCTAGTTTCTTCAAACAAAAGTTAGATGACAAAAAAGAGGTTCAAATCCGTGTATTATTTTGATGAAACATAAAGAATAAAACAAAAAATCTGATTCACTCAGTTGAGTTATTTTGGAGATTTGTTAAATTTCGAAGTTCAATTACTATGTCTAGAGTGTCATCTCCCGTAGCGTGAGATCCACTCAAGTCACATTAAAGCCTAAAACATAATGGATTCAGCAATTTTCTTTATTTTCAACAAATGGTTTATGAAATTCTTGTCTCTTTAAACCCAAAAAAATTGTTGTAAGAAGCATAGGCATATTAAATGAATCCTTAAATGTGATGTATGAGCCAACCACAATTAGTATCGCTCGGATTTAAACTTTATAGTAGGAGAGGAAGACCTATCAAATATAAATTAGGGTACTAGCATCCTACTTAATTTTTATTTTTATTTTTTTCAGTCTGTTCTCAAACATTGGTAAATGATACCAGCCTATAACGTTTTTTGAGACCAAATGTTATCTGCTTAATGAGAAGAAATAAGCCTATTTTATCTGCCATCTCAAGAAAAGCTATTGAACATGATTGAGTTCCAATATTCTCAAAACCCCAAACTTTACACAATCATGAATTAGATCGCAAATTATGAAACAAAAGAATACATTCTCCTCCATGTGTAATGTCACTTGGCTTGCAGAATGAGGCATTTTAATGCCTGAGTTTCAATCTCTCCATTGCCAAACACGTTTTGCAGAAAATTGCCGCAGAGTGATTCAGCTTCAACCTTCAATGCTGAAAATGCTGTGGCTTGTTTTGCGTCCACTTCACATCCTTGTTGAGTCATAAATCAAATAAACACTCACAAAACACTGAATTGGAGAAAATTTTTTTACTGTTCACAGAGAAAAAATTTTACAGAAGAGGAGGAGGAGGCTCACAACTCTTTCTCTCTACTACAACTCTCACAAAAAACTCTCTAAAACTCTCTTTGATTTGCTCTTCTCCCTCAACTCAACCCTCTATTTATAGGAGAGGAGGAGCACCGATTGTTAAGGTTTGGCAGCCACCAACCTTGACAAACGGTGGTCGACAGTTAGAATGGAAAACTCCTTTCATCAACGACTTTGGTGACCGACTTCTTGAAGGTATGGCGGCTTCCTCCCTTTACTTCTCTGCAGCATGATGGTTGGCTTTGGTATGAACCCATCTCAGCAATCCATGCCACCGATCGTCATGTACAAAAACTTTTTCGGTGATATATTCAGACTGCATCCAGTCTCCTAATAAAGGCCCCTACTGGACAACTGAATCTTCCCTCCAGAAAGTCACGCAAGCCAAAAGCTTGAACGGCTGAATCACAAGCAAATGAACGTCAAAGTGATATTGCATGATGAAATGAAACCATAGAAGCTACTCAAACTCTTGAGGAATACCCACTTCCGTACAAGCCAAAGAAACAAATAGAAAAAGCAACACACCCAACTTAACTCTTTGACCATTAGGATGATTGAAAAAGTAAGGGAATTACCAATTTATCGAATGAATGATATAAGCCCATTATAGTAGACAAATCAAAGGAAATGCGAGGGTATTAGCAACAGAAAGTACCATCAATTCGCTTTGGATTTCATTTTTCATATTTAAATTATGATTTTTTTCGAACAAATTGATTATTTATTCATCCTTTAAGGCTTTAAGTAACTGCAAAAAAACATCTTAAGTTCACACACAGGCGCACAGTTGTTTTTTTGGTAAGCAGGAACTTCTTGTTAGAAGATTCGCATTAAAATATACATCTTGTAATTCTCAATAAACAAATAAAGCACAACTTAGGAATAAATTAGATTACATTACAACAATATTAAATTGAAAAATAATAAAACATAGTTAAAGTAAAACAAAAAAAGCTAGCTTGTGAGAATTGAGAAACGTGATATCATTGTCCTAAAATAATTGTGCTTTCTTATATGAAGGTACAATCGGATATCAACTACTCCAAGATTCAACCCAATTACTCACAGCCTATCTGCTCATGAGTCACTGATTTGTACCAATCGATGTCCTTGGACGTGACCAAAAGTAATCCCAGAAGCAAGATAACGAAGCAGTATAACCCAGTGAAGTCCAGAGTCGATCCAGGGAGAAGTTTGACAAAGTAACTAAGAAGGTGTATCAATCATCTCAAAAAGCACAAAACTAATAAATTACCTCTAAAAAAAAACCAAAAATCATAAACTTTGAAACTGGTCTGTTTATTCTAAACTAAACTATGAAAACAGGTTTTTAAATCAATAAAGAAAGTGTCGATACCAATTTATTCAACTAATTGCTTCACTTGGAATTTTAAGGGACGTTTTTGATAATTCAAATCATTGACTTCGTCTTGAGTCTTTGATTCGAAAGAGTTGGCAATAAAAATAATTATTCCTTGACAATCAAATCTAGATTAAAACGGGTTTAGAATCAAAGATACATACTATTGATTTGTGTAGTAAATATACCAAACTAGGATTCGTACATAAATATTACCGAATTTAGTCAAACATCTAGGTTTTTGTAAATATCTAGAGTTTGATCTCAAAGAATTAAGGAGAAAAATATTTAGATATTGAAATTAGTTTACTTCCATTGTCCATTCAGGATCTTCAATTGATATTCATAATTGATCCTAAGATGGGATTTAGCTACTCATAGACATGATAGATGTGCAAATATATAATAAAAATTGTATTGAAAACTGAAATATAATTGCAGGGATTAAAGATTGTTGCATAAAACTATGAAAAGACTCTCAAAAGCTGCTCTCTAAACCTAAAACTAGTAAAAGAAACAACCTTAAAAACTACTTCAGTCCTGACTTTTATAGACTTTCAAATTTGCAGATTTTTGCGAACTATTCGAATGCCCCTGTACACCGTTCAAACTCACTTCTGTATCGTTTGAACAGACGTCAAATGCATATCGAACTCAAAAACAAGTCATAGTATTTTCTAGCGGGGATCGAACCTGTTAGAAACAAGGAAATCATGCCTCAGTATTTTTGAACGAGGAAGCACTGTTTGATTTGGCATTCAAATGCCCTAGCGCACCGTTTGAATGTTTGGGTTGACCGTTTGAATGGTACTTTGACTTTTTGCTCAATTTAATCTTTTTAAAGCTCGAAATTCTGTAAACATCAAACAAACTTAGTGATCAATTAGAACTAAAACAATATAAATAAACCTGATCCAAGTCTAACAAAGAACTAATTAAAGCATGTGAATTGCATTTTTAGAGTACAGTAAGTCACTTTTGTCGGGAGAACGATAAACTATTCCAGTCGGGGTTGCTCATAAAACACAATATAAAAGGTATAAAGAAAGTTGATAGAAAATAGTAAAATATGCCTTTGTATATCATCTTTGTATATCTATCAAATCATGCCAGGTATTAACCTTATATAGACTTTAAGAAACTAGTCATTATAGGCTACTAAAATCTCAAATAATAACTATTAAATGTTGTAACGGCTCAACAAAAATTATATAATAAACTCTACAATAAATATTATAATAAACCTTGTAACTGCATTGTTAAATACCTAAAATAAAGTTTTAGAATTTAATAAAAGAATAATTTTATTCTAACAATTCCCCCCAAATTTCAAAACTTTAAAATAAATATATTTAGGTTGGGGCAACCTTAATACCAAGTAATAGGTGTAGGTGTCTTTCCGACTTGAGGTTGACTTAGTATTAACAGTTTCCCTCTGAAGGATTATAGTGGGACTACACCTTGAATTAAATCATTTGAGCCAAAGTTCAACATGTCACACACACAGTATTGACCATTAGACATGTTTGTGGGTTGATGCTATTATGGCCATGCATCAATCTTGATTCTTATGAGAGTTATTAGAGAACAATTCAATTCTCATAGTCGTGATCTCAAGACATCTCTCACTTAGGTGAATCCTCCAAGAGTACATGTGACGATAATACCTTGCTGGAGTTTGCCCACCTTGGACTCTTTCAGGGTTATAGCCTTCCTTAACATTTACATTTCCACAACACAACTGCCTTAGGGATGAGCAAGAGAACATCTTTCGTGTCTCTTAATATAATGGTGTTGAATATGAGTCACGTAGTATGAATTATTGTTACGCGTTAAACTTCCTCTATTGTTTCCCCAATCACAGAAGACGGGTAACTTCCCTAGGTGACTTCCTGTGGACTTATGCCCATCCTTCTCAGATATATAAAAAGGATTTAGTCTTACGCGCTAGTTCATAGAAAATATCCACATTGAGAAAAACTCTATAGTGATGCCACATGTTGACTTGCCAATATGCTTAGCCTAATGAATAAATATAGGTCCTTCTTGCTAGATCATAGAGGCCATAGATATTAGTGCTCCCATATAAATATGCCCATAGAAAACCATTGAATATCGCCATAAAGAAATTGATAGAGAAATCCCTATCTTCTTGAGCCATAAAAAATATAGAATACCACAATAATAGATGTTGTTGTCTTCTTGATCAATAAGAGATATAGAGAAAGCTAGTATTGAGCTTAGCCTTGGAAAAAACCCTCAGAATATTGTAAAATCAAATGGTAGAGGATAATAAGCATTCATGTCTTCTTGAGCTATAAGAATATCATAGAGAGACCATCCAAATATCATAGAAACCATTGATAGAGAAATCTCAGTCTTTTTAAGTAATAAGACATACGAATACCAAGAAGAAAACCCAAATGGCAGCCATATTACAATGTCGTGATTCCGAAATAATTCAACACCAATATAATTACTACTGTTAAGTTTTAGATTAGCTAATTCTTAGCAAAAATACTTTGTATATAATTCCAGTATTTAGATAGACGTATTAAAATGTAGGAATGAATTAAGGTACTGCAGTAAAGGCAAAACAAGGAGAACAAGCAATTTGTCATGCGTTCGAACGGCCCATCCGGGCATTCGATAGACCATACCGTTCGAACGCTAGATAGAATCAATGACTTCCAGATTTAAATCCTAGTCGAGTTTAGAAACTTACTACTTCAACTTACTCAATGTCCAAGGTTCTAAAGAAACTCAAGACTCTATATAAAGACTCTAAACCCTAGAGAGAAAAGTTATATACTTGAAGATAGATCATTTAGCTGTTTAGAGAGTTTTCTCATGCCTTTCGAATATTAGAGTGTTATTCTGATCAACCAAACAACTTCACACAATCGTTTTTGGCGAATTCCAAAGGTTGGCTTAAATAGCACAAAAGAAGAGTGCATCGCGGGTTCTAACGATCAAGTTCGAAACTTTTACCAGAGTTGGTGTTCAACGGATTGGGGCATAATTTTGTTCTTATAACTGATCAACGTTTATAATGCTGAGTACGTTAGTGACTGTGTGTGAGCTCGTGGTTTTTTTCCTAATTGATAGAGTTTTCATGCTAAAATCTTGTGTGTTTTGTCTCATTAATTTACTGCTTATAGTTGCGCATATGATTGATGTACCTTGATAAATTCATCTTTTGATATAATTGGATTAATTAGGATAATTAATCAAAATAGGCAAATTCACGCTCCAGGCTTTTTCAACTACCATATGCAAGATTATTCCGTTTAACTCATTCAAGATTTGCAATGCCATTTAGGGAGAACCCACAAATGAAGATGAAGAAATTATCTTCTATCCGTGTAAAATTTCCAAGCAAAATCTCGAACATACCCAAAGTTAGTATTGCCTCATATGATAAATAAACTATCATCTCATGAGAATTGGAAATAAAATGACACTTAAACATACATGCAGTCTTTGGAAGGGTTTTTCGGCCTAATTTTTTTTAGCTTATAAGTAAAAAGTTAATTTTTTTGACTTTTTAACTTTTTATACTTATTTTTAACAATGAATATACACTGACAGAAAGGCTTGACATGATGATTCTTCAATTTGAGAAAATTCTCCAAGCAAAACACAAATAAAAGAAAATGTCATCTAAAGTACTATTAAGTGAATGACAATGTCAATCATCATAAAAAGAGCTATACAGAGCGAAACCAAATGGACCCATGTACTGAAAGATTTAAGCCAGCGTGATAACTTTGAAGGACATTGCTTGTGTTATCAACAGCAAGATGATTACCCATTAAAACCTTAGTTCAAAAACCCACATATAGATATCTCTAAAACCATGAAATGATAAACTCTCTCTCTCTCTCTCTCTCCTCTTTTTTTTTTTTTTCTTTTTCCCAACAAATCTGTCCTCTCTTTACATTATGCACACAATTCTGTATATATATATATAGCTATAATTCTTCTAGTTCACTATCACCAACAGTCAGCTTCTAAAATATATTAAAATAACATTAGTCTCAATAGGCATGGCCCATGATCACATGATCCATAAAGTATGACGGACCAAACACTAAACGGTGACAATGATTATATAGCTGGAACTCATATTAGAATAATATATATCATTCAATATTCTCACTAGCCAATATGTTTCATCGAAGATTATCACTAGTGAGGATCACACACAATAGCCGATAGACACATGAAGAGCTAAGTCATAAGAAATTACACCTACATTACAAGGTGTAACTGGCTATTCCATAAAATATAAACTAAGCCATGTATTTACAACACAGTGTGTGCACCAGTGAAGCAAAAACACCTATTCAATTGATATGCCACCCTTCATATTATTCAAATATAATCATATAAACCAATTATATGGCACTACCATGCAATCTTATAACTGGGTTATTCAGAAACACTATAATGAAATACACATGACATTCTCAATCATCATCACATTAAGAAGAAACCATGAAACCGGCAACCTGCTATAAAAGATTAAAACCCTAATGAATCAATTTCTTCAGTTTTAAAAACAAACTTAACCAGTCACAATAATTGCAAGACATTTACAGTCTCTGGCCATATAATGTATATCAGCAGTGATTTAAAATTTACTACAGTAACTAGAGGTGTTATCTAGGGCCGCTCTGTAAGCTGTTCATATGGGCAACGGACAAGAATTAAAACCATTCTCTAATTCAATACCAAAAATGAAAGACATGGTAACTCTAATGGTCACTTCAATGGCACAACATAATTATCTTTTTTGTTTTTAAACGTAAATTTTCCACTTCACTATTCAATCTAGCAAGTGCTGATATCCAAGATCTAAAGTTATAGTATTCGTAAAGCATCATGACGGCATTACTATAATAGACTGACAAAAACAGATGTGAACATCACCCATAGTTTCAAACCCAATTTTCTAATTTACAGAACAAAATAGAATTTTTAAAAATATATCAGAACACTAAAACCTAAAATTTATATGATGTGGATGTCATCAACCGTCTCAATACTCATGCAGGAGCTACAAACAATACCACTACAAGTTCTATTACAAGGCATAGCAATCTAAGACAGTCATCATGCTAACAACTTAAAAAAATTGTGCAACCTGGTGTTTGGATTTTAATTACACAGTTGCTTTAGATTGTTAGAAGATTGGCATAAAAAACATACATCTTGTAATTCTCATTAAACAAATAAAGCACAACTTAAGAATAAATTAGATTACCATACAACAATATTAACTTGAAAAATAATAAAACATAGTTAAAAGAAAACAAAAAAGTTAGCTTGTGAGAATTGAGAGGCGTGATATTATTGTCCTAAAGCAACTGTGCCTCCCTACATGAAGGTACAATCGTACATCGGCTGCTCCAAGATCTAACTCAATTGCAGTTTATCTCCTCGGGAGTCACGTGAAGAATAATGAACCATCCCAACTTAATATCATCTTTGTATATCTATCAAACCATGTCAAGTATTAGCTTTATATAGCTTTAAAAAACTAGCCGTCATAAGCTATTAACATCTAAAATAATGATTACTAAATGTTGTCATAGCTCAACATAAATAAACTCTACAATAAACATTATAATAAAACTTGTAACCACATAGTTAAATACCCAAAATAAAATTTTAAAATTTAATAAAAAATAATTTTATTGTAGCACTTCTCACTTCCATGTGAGGTTAAAAGAGATGGATCACTCAAATATATCAATGAAACTGTTTATCACGACACACTTGTAGGCAAAAGCTTTTGTTGATAACACATTCTCAACGAAGACATCACATCATATCACCCATACACCACGACACCTCGCAAGTGAGCACTCAAAGTTTGTCTTTACCCTTTGTGACCTCCCTCCAGACTGTGACCCACAAACTCACTCTCTCTTCTCATTAGACAACCATGACCATGGATTTGCTTCAATATCTATTACGTTAGCTGAATTATGTACTTTTCCGTTTAGAATGTACATCTTCAGGGGAACAATAGAAAAGAATTTTCAATGCCATTAAGCAATAATTTCTATATTCAGACTACTCCATTGGAAATCTCTGCTTACTACTATCTTAAAAAATGTTGTTTTGGGCGGCTGCCCAAGTGCCTGAGTCATTGCCCAACTAATGGATGCTGCCACAAATTTTTCCGACATTTGCCAAGAAAGACAAAATTTGAGCAAGTGGCTAGATTTTCAGGAACCCGCCTAGGCACCAAACTGTGCAACAACACTACCAATGGCAATGTAGTCCGTAATTCATAAGATTAAAGCGATTTTCAAAGTAATTTTGATTTTTCTAAAAACAATATGTAACTACTCAAGCTCTAAATAGTAATACATGGCTCTATCAAAAGCTTCACTACTTTGACAATAGAGTTGCGTTGATGTTGATCCCACCCAACCTATGGAATCAGAAAAGGTGCAAGGGCCATTGTTTGATATGTTTATTTTTCATAACTTGGGTGCACATGCATACACAAAGAAAGTTAAAAGCTGAATGCCACTTTTATTGCACTTCATTTCAAGTTAGAAATAACTGCAAAAAAACAAAAAACAAGAAACATTTCAAAAGTATTCTAAATCATTAAGGAGAATCATCTTTCTAATGTTATGCTATTTGAAAGGAATTTAAAGTAAAGTTAGAAATATGACAAATCTAGGAAATTGTAGGTTTTCAACTTTTCCAGAGTGACCAAGTTAAAATCTTAAAGAAACAAAAACAAAAACTTCCGCACATACTGACCTTCTCACAACCAAACAGAGCATAAAGTTCTCAAACACACAAAGTTCTTTCCCTAGGACCCTAACAATAAAGAGATAGGAAAATGCAAATGCATACAGTAATAAATCAGTGATTAGTCTATATATCTATATAAGCAGGTATAGACGTACGTGTGTATATATACAATGCAACCATACCTCACCCGGTCGTTCTAATAAGAGATCTTGGAAGGAAGACAGGCGCCTCCATTCCAAGTTCAGAAGTTTACACTGCTACTCCGAAAGTGGGAATATACCTAATCTATTGCTCTGCGTACAGAGCCTAAACCAAAATATGTTCAAGTTTTTGCTTCATTATCTTTAGGATGGCAATGGAGTGGCATCGGTACAGGTTAGTGGCTATATCATATCCCGTCCCTTAAAAAAAAACTTTATCTCATATTTGTTCTAAACCCATGACGGGTTGCACTTTCATACTCTGCCCGTCCTATTTAAGTTATCAGAGTTTGAATTGAAACGCCTTTTAACTTGTATAAAATTTTCAAATAAAAAGCAAAACTCTAAAAATAAAAAATATAAATTATAAAAACACTAATACAATATAAAATTAAGAGAGAAATAGCTTAAAACTCTATAATACGAAGTAACATTAAAAATTCTAATATCTACTTATATATTAATGATATTTTGTATAATTAATTATGATACGAGTATTTAGAGATTTCATAGTATAATTGGGACAGGAGTGGGGTGGGGTGACCTAAACCTACCCTGTTGTAAACCTGCATCAGGTTTTGTTTTCTTCTTCATACTCAGCTCCTAATTTGTTTATTTATATCTCAAACTCTTTTTATTAAGCGCAGGTGGAGCGAGGTTTGAATTTTTCAAATTCAATTGTCAGAACTATTCATTTCTCAAATTGATCTTAAAAGAGTTTCAAAATATATTTTAACAAGCCAACATAAATTGAACTTGACTAGTTTGATAAATGTAAATAAAAAAAATATTAAATTTCATAATTATTAGGAGTATATCCACAATTTGGCACCATGTTACTCCTCTCGTACTGACAGACTCAAAAGTGCTACTTGGTCAAACTTAAATGTGTGGCTATGGTGATGTCTTTCAAACTTGAGGGATGAGAAGAGAAAAGGTAAAAAAAGGAGAAATAAGAAGCAAATGTGGATAGGTAAAGGAAAATTTGTTAAGTGTTTTTCTAGAGAGAGATGTTGTTCGGCCATGGGTCAGGTAAAGGTGAAAGAAGAAAGAGGGACAAGGTAATTATCCTCAATAACAAGGGTCCTTTCCATCCCTGAAAATAATTTATTTTTATTTGGATACCGGCCTTTTAAATTAGTTTTTTTACTCTATTTTAATACTTATTTTTAATAACAAAAGTCAAAAACCCAAATAACAGCAATTATAAATATACGAATTATAATTTAACTGAATAACTAGTTAAAAAGTTGATAATAAAAAAAAAAAAAAAGCTGATCCACACCAATTTATAGGGTAATCATATTTTTGTTCCCATAAAATGAAAATAAAAAATGACTAGTATGGCAAAGTTCTTCCTCAAAATAACTCTATTTGGCAATATACTTCTCAATATGATATTATGTAAAATTTAATTTTTACTTGATGCAATCATAATTATTAATCCCGTATCGGTGAGCATATCGTTTTTGTTATTAGTACGGAACATATTGCATTTTGGCGTACTGTTTTGAATTTATTGTTATAAACAACATATATTTATAAAAATATGTATGTTTATTTGAAAAATTAATACATGTAATATAACATTGCATATATTAAATATTGTTCAAAACCGAACCATTTTCACATAAATAGTAAATATGGTTCATAAACAATATGATTTTTTATGAAGCATATAAATAAAATTTTTAATGATACACTTGTAGCAAATAAAAACCAAAATTTTTTTTATTATATTTGCATGACTAAGTTTTAGTTTATTTAGTAATAAAAATTAAATAATAGCTGATAAACACATAAATTATATTAAATAATGGTAAGATGTCTTTTCCGTTTTATAGGAGAGAGAGAATAAATACTTTTGTACTTTTTGTTCATAGCTATATACCCTATATATAGGTAGCTAGCCTGAGCCTAGAATTTATTACTTTGCTGAAAAAGTTAGAAATTTGAGCACAGTCGGGACTTTCCGGCATATAGAAGCACGAAAAATGCCGGAAATTGCCGGAAAAGACCGGGAACTTCACCGGAACGAAACTATACTACAGTTGTTCACTTGTTCCGTTTTACTTACAGATTGTTTTGGAACATCGGGGAGAGAAGAGACGGGAGAGATGAGAAAAGAAAAAAAAATATTATTTATTCTCTCTTTCTCATTTGATTTTGCATATAAAATAGAGAGATAGTAGGTAAAGAAAGAGAGAGATTAATTAAAATTTTTTTTTCTCTCTCTCCTTTCATTCCCTCTCTCGATAGAATTAAAGAGGAAAGAAAAAGTTAATAGCAATTTTTTTTTCTTTTTTTCCTCTCTCAAATTTCAAATAAGCTGTTACAAAATGATATGTACCCGTTAATACAGAACAATATTAACAGCATGGATGCAATTCGTGTCACATTAGTTATTGCATAAGCATTTTCAATAGAGAAGTCCGTACTAAAAAAGATATCAATGAACCTAAAATTTTCTTCCTCTCTTTCCCTTAGTGCCAGCAATAGTAGCACCCCATACATGATTGTATTGTGGGTATAGATTCTACTCTATCTCCTTTTTTAAGATTTTGGCACTCCCATGAGGAAAAAAAAAAAAAAAAAAAAAGAAAAAAGAATGGAGATGGAAGTAGAAATAGTTATTCAATAGATACAAGTGATGATGTGTGGCGGTGTAGAATTGTCAGTGAGGAAGTGCTTATCTCTGGCACTTATAATTTTATTTTGAGAGAAAGGAAATAGAGATCAATAGGGTGAAGATTACAGGCTGTGAAAAACAAAAGCAAGTCAAAATGGTCTTTTAAGCTTTAAGAAATGCAACAACAAAGAGAGGGGTTTGGGTTCTACTGAACATGGCGTGCGCAGTCGTATTCTGTGGCTCCATTTTTGTCATGCAATACAATATTTGGAGGAAGTACTAAATGCTTATTTATCTATGTCATTGTACAGATCATATATACAAATATTAATGTTATTTAACAATTTTAGCAATTTGATTTTGTAATCTATAATTTGAAGGTTGAAATACTATAAAAAAATATTCTAAAGCTATTTAAGGAATCAAATTGTTAAATTTATTTGGATCAAGCTAAAATTTTTTAAAATAATACATCCAGATGAATTCTATATAATGGTATGTTCTTTTTCGTAATATAAAAATATCAACGTAAATATAGCGATAAATATATGATTGTATACTCCATGACAACAACAAAACTTAACTCCAAAGGGAGTGCCTTTTCTTTGGGTTTGGAAGAGTGTGGTGAGAGCACAGGTCTTTTGTAATTGGAAAAATACGTAATTTTCACTTTAGAGGTAATTAAAATATATGAGACCATGAAAATTATAAACGTCAAGCATCACATGAATCTAAGCATATCCAAAATGTCTTTTCATTCTAATTTTTTTTATTTATTCTTCTGGCTACATGAGGCTTAATTGTATTAGAACTTGTACGATGGAAAAATTTTTGATGAAGAAATTGTGCATTGCAACCCATAATTTAGTTCCTCAAAACGGAAAATAAAGAAGAGCAACTAAACATTGTAATGCTAACAGTGCCAAAAATTAAAACAAATTCACACTTTGTGGGGGAAGGACTTTTGGCCACATGCATTCGGGTGGGCTAACGGGTCGGATCACACTCAGACCTAATTTCGATAGTCGGTACATTTTACGCGGCGATAATATAATTTCAAGAACCTGTAAGGGTAATTTGTGCAAATTCGGCTACAATATAGTGGCAGGAACTAGGGTTTTAGCCAACGCTGTTGGAAGGCGAGGGTCAGTCGCCGCAAAGAGGAGCTAAGGTCTCTCTCTCTCTTTCTCTCCTTGTTCGTAATTTCATATGATTTAATCGGAGAACGTCATTTACATTTTTATCGTAGTGCATAATCGTTTGATTTGAGTTCGACTGTAAGCCTAAGGCTCGATGTGTTTCATTTCTGTTGGGTTACGATTGATATGTTGATGTGGAGTTGAAAATTGTATATATTTATATTTAAATCCTAAGCCACATTTTCTCGTGTCTGCAAGACTAATTTTACAGATGGGTTTCAAGTTCTTCAATCTTTATATGCAGAATTGTCTGAGGATGTCATAATGATTTGTACGCTGTCCTTTGAGTTTGATTGCATTGAAAGTTTATATGTGTGTATACATCTTCAATTTGCATTGTTATCAAAATTTCTGATGAGATTTCAGAGTTTGCTCTTCAGCTATCATCAATAACACACGTCAGAAGATTCATTTATGTGCAGTTACAGCTCTCGGTTCCTAATTGGCTATGTTTATGTTCGATTGGAAGATTTTGATCATTTAATTTAGATTTCCTATAGAACGAGTTAGTACATTATGAGGAAATTTACTGTTGATTTGTTCAATAATAACTTCTTCCCCCCATTTATTTGTGAAGGAGGAGAAGGATGTCTCACAGGAAGTTCGAGCACCCCAGGCATGGATCCCTCGGATTTCTCCCGAGGAAGCGTGCGGCTCGCCACAGGGGAAAAGGTATGCTTGGTTTCTCTAGTTATAATTTTAAATTGAAACAGTAGGGTGTGGAGGGTCATCAGCCAGTTTTCATTTGTTTAAGCCATAACCGTATATGAACATTTTGTGCAAACAAGTTTCATCTTAGATCCTCTTTCAAGAGTTGAATTCATGAAACGAGTAATGCTCTTTTGACATGGGCAAGTTGTCGGACGTGGCAATTTCCACAAATCTAGACGCCTGCATGAAAAATGCTATTTGATAGAGATATTTTTGTTTTTGCTTTTCAGACCAATAACAAACGTGCTGGTCCCTCAGGATCAGTCATAGATGAAGGTCATCTGCCCACAAAATTCATATTTTGCTTTGTGTCTATGAGGTTTTCTCTTATGTATAGTTTTGGTTTAGGGACAACTAGGCCAGCTTTTTTACTTGTTTTTGAATCAATCATTTCCTCAAATGCTGTAGTTTCTGCTACAGTTCATAACATGGTTTGCGAGGATTACTGATATCATGAGTTTTCTTCTGAGTTTTGTAATAAGTGGATAGTATTTGATGTGCTAATTGATCCATTGGCTACTTCTTTATGCCAATACATTCCTATGAGTTGCAAGCATTACAAGATGTAAAACTTTGTTAATCTATGTGGTTGTCATCGTCTTGTGTTTATGCAGTGAAGGCTTTCCCCAAGGATGACCCAAACAAGCCTTGCAAGCTTACTGCTTTTCTTGGTTATAAGGCTGGAATGACCCATATTGTCAGGGAGGTGGAGAAACCTGGTTCAAGTAAGCAACTATTTGCATGATACATTCTGGTTCTCTGTTCTCCAGCAGAAGAATTTTGCATGGCAATTGATTTTAAAGTCGTATGATTCGTATGGTTTATAATTGAACCAAATAAATGGGAAAACTTGATTTATAAAGTAAAAGCACTACTACGGTACTTGAAAAATCTATATTCTTTTCCTTTTGGTTAGAAGACACCAATTTAAGTCGAATGAGACAGTCGTGATGAAACTTATATGCAGGGTGCTTGGATTTATTATGCTATGTTTTGAGCAATTTATTTTTCTAGACCTTATTCTTCTGTAAAAAATTTGATGACCTTTTAACTTTTGGGGCTTGGAACATTAGCCTGACTGTAGGATGTTGGCCAAACTCCTTGTATATTAAAAATTTCAGTCTGGGGATGGCATGCTCTATGTCCAATGGTTTTATTAATATTTTGTTTACTACCCTTACTTATATGATATACCTTATTGATATTAGTTTTTTCGCAGATTTTTATTTTTTATTTTACTATACATGCCAATTCTGATTGTATTTGTTCCTCTAGAACTTCACAAGAAGGAGACGTGTGAGGCAGTAACCGTTGTTGAGACTCCTCCGATGGTCATTGTTGGAGTGGTTGCTTATGTGAAGACACCACGTGGTCTCCGTTCTCTGAACACTGTATGGGCTCAGCATCTGAGTGAGGAGGTGAAAAGGAGATTCTACAAGAACTGGTGCAAGTCCAAGAACAAGGCTTTTGCAAAATACTCCAAGAAGTATGAGACTGATGAAGGGAAAAAAGATATCCAAACACAGCTAGAGAAAATGAAAAAATATGCATCTGTTATAAGGGTTTTGGCTCACACTCAGGTACTGAAATTATATCGTTCTAATTTGTGTGACCCTATCCCAGCTCACTCAGGCCACTTAATTTCTTTGAAGTTTATTGATTTTGTTTCCTTGATTTCTTATTCCATTGCAATTCCTGCTGCAAAATTTAATGCAGTAGTGGTCTATATGTAGCTTTGGGTTGTAAAAGAAATCTTACTTCAAATTTGCAGTGTATAATCTTGCTGGTTAATTGGTGTTCTGTTATTGGCATTGTAATAGTATAAGATACATCTGTTTTTTAAAAGAGAGACAGAACATATTTACTTCTTCCAAAGTTTTCACTTTCATCTGTGGTAGTTATTTAGGAACTAATGATTTTTGGCTACCACTATAAGGCGTGCCAGCAGGTCTGTTAAATTCTGGCCAAACTGTCTGGATATAAAAACAGTCCACTAAGATGATTTATAAAAGATTTTCTGGTCATTGGTGACATAATTCCCGACAAAGAGTTCACAACCACCATGCAACGTATAGGCATTAGGAGCCTCTCAGGTGTATTTCCTAGTCGGTTCTGGTTAAAGTTTGACCCTGGCATTCTCATGTCATGCTTTGATAACCATCTGACGTTATTTCTTTTGCTCCTTCCTGGTGTTCTACAAGCAGCTTTTTCAATCTTGCACCAGCCTTTGATTATAACATTGTTGTTACTGTGTGTTACAGATTAGGAAAATGAAGGGACTGAAGCAGAAGAAAGCACACCTGATGGAAATCCAGGTCAATGGTGGGACCATTGCTCAGAAAGTGGATTATGCTTATAGCTTATTTGAGAAACAAATTCCTATTGATGCTGTTTTCCAGAAGGACGAGATGATTGACATCATAGGTGTGACAAAGGGTAAAGGTTATGAAGGTGTTGTCACTCGTTGGGGTGTCACTCGACTTCCACGTAAGACTCACAGGGGTCTGCGCAAAGTGGCGTGTATTGGTGCCTGGCACCCTGCCCGAGTTTCGTTCACTGTTGCCAGGGCTGGTCAGAATGGATATCACCACCGAACTGAAATGAACAAGAAGATCTACAAGCTTGGCAAGGCCGGGCAGGAGAACCACACTGGCATCACTGAGTTTGACAGGTCAGTTATCTGTGTAGATAACTTTATGAAATCATTTATGTTGGAGACAAATAAAGTATTTGTGCATTTGCTTCATGTGGCCAAAACGAATTATGGCTTTGGTGAGTGGTGGAGAATGTTGACTTCATGCTAACAATGCCTTATTCTATATTTTTAACGTTAGTGCTGTATTGTTTGTTTGTTTTTGTTTTTCGCCGTTTTATGACTACTGATTTCTCTTATGCGCATATGAATCAGGACTGAGAAAGATATTACTCCTTTGGGTGGCTTCCCTCATTATGGTGTTGTGAAGGATGATTATTTGATGATCAAGGGATGCTGTGTTGGCCCAAAGAAGAGGGTGGTTACGCTTCGCCAGTCTCTGCTCACACAGACATCTCGTTTGGCCCTCGAGGAGATCAAACTCAAGTTCATCGACACCTCTTCAAAGTTTGGACATGGACGCTTCCAGACTACGCAAGAGAAGCAGAAGTTCTATGGACGCGTGAAGGCATAATAATGGGAACATTTGCAAATTTTGGCTGTTGGTGCAAATTAGGTGAACATGGTTCTGTGCCTGTGATGTTCTTTGGTGCTTTTCTCATCAAGTTAACCTTTTTCTGTTATTACTTTTGGGTATCTGAATTGCTGAGGACTTGAACAGCCTCGATGCAAGTTTTCTTTTTCAGAGATTTGAATTGCCAATTTTGGATTTGGACCTTAATTTTATTTCCCTTTTTGTTAGTCCAGTGTAGTGGTTTCATCTGCACATCATTAATGCGTGAGTTTAAGATTGGAGATTGATATTATGCTGTTTAGGAATTCAAAATTTTTATCCTGCCCATTTCCCTATAAGCTGCATCTTGGTTGCAATCATTGTAAAGTTCTTAAGCAGGCCCCCACACCCACTCACTTGGGCATATGCATGTTTGGTGTGTATCTGTGACCTATATTCATAATAATTACTGGTGCTTGTAGATGGCTATGGCAATTAATCAGCATTAGGGACTTTGTTGATGAACATGGTTAAGCTTGTAGAGGTGTTAAATGAGTATTTATTTGTTTCAGTTGCTTTGTGTATTTGGAACCTGCATGTGTACACAATTGAGGCAAACTGAATTTTGTAGAAACGATTTGAATGTTTGAATTGGCTTGTGAAGTTTTTCTACTTGCATGTTGATGATGATCGAACAAACTTATAGCGACAAATAGTTTTTTTTTTATTTTTTATTTTTGAAGTCATATAATGAAGAAACTGGTACATGTAAAAGAAAAAATAACTTGGAAAACTTTTTATATATATTGGTTTATTGAACCAGCAATTTTTTAAGACTCAAGTACGTATTTGAATATCAACCCAAAAAGACTTGCTCTTAGATGGTTATAATAGATATTTGATGCATGTAGAAGTTGCCCTTGAACTGGAAAACTGTATATGATATTTTGTGGCATCCGAAAGAAGCTAGCAGAGTACAAAAAAGCAGAAACTCAAATAAAAGGAGGTGAAATTGAACTGATATGAGTAGAAAATGGAAAGCAAGAACATCATACCGTATGCATTGATGAACAAAGGTAACATGGCTTTTGACCATTCAATTGCTCATCAGTCAACTGCAGTAATTTGTTATGTGCATTATTATGTTTACATTTTCATCGGATTGATTAGTCATTACTTGAGCCTGTCATACGAGCAATCTGACAAAAGATTGTGCAAGGAAAACCTGTTATTCTCATATTTGGTGTATAAGATTGTCAAATTAATTATACCAAGATGATCATTTAAGTTCGTACTGTAACTTCAGTTTAAGGACATTGATAAAAGACCGAGGAAAATAAACTACGAAATCCTGCACTTTTTTTTGATAAAGATTACCAAAAGAGCTGACTATACATTTTGTCTACCTATACATACGGTAGCTAACTACACATTATGTCTTCCAAAAGAAACATACTACAAAAGAGCTGAAAAACAGACGAGGAGAGGAGGGTTGAAATTGAACTAAGCAGGAAAAGGAAAACAAGAACATTATTTACAGTAAATGGATAAAAAGGCAAATGATCAAGAACTCGAGCAGTTGATATCACAGAGTTGTCCTATTGTGATCGAGTTGAATGGAATTTGCAGAGATGTCTTTTGCACAGATAGCTTCATAGAAACTTGTCGCATGTTTGGCCGAGACAGTGGACTGGCATTCAAGCATGCAAATGCTAGTTTGGCAACCACTGCTACTTGCTCTGCCACTTCATTTCTAGGAGGCGGGAGGCGTTGGCCCAACAAATCCTTCAATAATATCTCCTGCCAAGTTGATGTTGCTGTTGATGTTGATGATGATGAGGAGGATAGAGAGGAGATAAGATCACCCGGATGCTTCCCCATAATCACTTCCAGTGTTAAAACCCCAAAACTATAAACATCGCTCTTCTCATTCACTTCCATTGTATAAGCAAGTTCTGACCCAAAAAAAAAAAAGAAAAGTCAAATGCCCAAAGAGCATGCTGAAATAATCATTTAGTTATAAACAAAGAAAAAAGATATGTCCATGGCTTACCATGGAATGTTCACTACATATAGTTAATCTAAAAAATAGCTCTGCAATAGCTATTCTATCATCTACTGGAAATTCAAAAGGCCTTCTAAATTGAGTGGAATGAAGAGATTACAATTTTACAACATGCCATGATTGGTAAGTTAAATGAACTTAAATTGGGTTACTAAAAATAAATCATGCCAATGGAAAACCAACATACCAGGAGCGGCATATCCAAAGGTCCCAGCAAATGAAGTCCAATTGGATGAGTCGGGCTCTAGAAATCTAGCTGTGCCAAAATCAGAGACGTGAGCTTTGCATTCCAAATCAAACAAAACATTCTTGCTTGATATGTCTCCGTGGATGATTGGAGGTGAACAATCGTGGTGCATATAAGACACAGCATTTGCCACAGCTTCAACAACATTCACCCTCTTAATCCAATCAAGGTTTGCTGCTTCATCCTCTGTGCTCAGTTTCTTCAGCAAACTTCCCCTCCTAAGAACTCATAAACCAAAAACGAGTGCCTCGGGTGTGAACAAAAACCATAAAGCTTTATGATGTTGTGATGCCTTATCCCTGTTAATGCATGGATCTCACTCGTAAATCCTTTCAGATTACCCAAGTCGCCATCAGGCGATGCATGAAATTTCTTCACAGCGACAATCTGACCATTTGGCATGTCAGCTTTATAGACAGTGCCGTATCCTACTTTCCCAATGCAATATTTGGCACTAAAGTTCTCAGTCATTTCAATGATGTTTTCATACACCAATTTCCCATCATAGCTCCATATTGCACACGGATATTCATCATTTACTTCACTTGGCTCATTTGTTGTGTTCCTCACTTTCTTGCAAAAAAACCATAGAAATTCCTACTACCACTAGTGAAAGAAACAGAAATCCAAAAACAGAAAGTACAATTAATAACACATCTTTGTTGCTCCTTTTTTTAGCAACCCAAGTACAAGGCTTCAAAGCAGTGACATTACCACAAAAACCTTTATTATCTGTGAGTGCCTCAAATGGAGCCTCTCGGAAGGCTTTGACGTCGGGAAGAGGACCCTCCAACTGATTGTACCATACGTCAACAGTTATGAGACTTAACATTCTATCAAAAGAGGGTGGTAAGGAACTAGACAACTCATCGTGGGAGAGATTCAGTATTTCTAATCTTTGCAATTCTCCAATCTGCTGCGGTATGTTACCTATCAGCGTATTATGGCCAAGATCAAGACTTTGAAGGCCATGCAAATAGCCTATTTCAAAAGGAATGCTTTCCCCAAATCTATTAGAGCTCAAATTCAAGTTCAATAGTCTATAGCATTCCCCTAGTTCTCTAGGGAGTGAGCCACTTAGATCATTTGCTGCCAAGTTAAGATTCTCAAGATTGGAAAACTTGCCAAATTCTGGGGGAATGTTGCCTGGGAGTTGGTTGTCATTAAGCCTAAGTTCAAACAATGAAGTCAAGCTTTCCAGTTTCATCGGGATCTCCCCAACTAGACAATTTGAAGAGAGGTCAAGGACACAAAGCTGGGTTGCCTTTACCAATTCAAGAGGTATCTCACCAGAAATGTTATTGTTTGACATTTTGAGAAGAGTTAAATTATGACACTTTCCCCATTTCCGAGATAGCTTGCCATAGAAATTGTTATAACTCAAATCAATGCAAACCAAGTTTGGGTATATACCAAAAGCTTCTGATATATTACCAAAAATTTGGTTTCCTTCAAGCCTAACTCTGTACAAGCCTGTGCAGCTTAGCAACCCTTTTGGGATGGGACCTGAGATATTGTTATGTTCCGCACTTAAATTTCCAAGTAATCTACCGACGCATAGGTTTCATGGTACATGACCGGTGAGTTTGTTTTCACTTATTTGCAATACTATCAAATGAGTGAGATTGCTCAGTCCTGGGGGAATAGAGCTGGTGAGCTGGTTAGTGAATAATCCCAATTACTTCAAGAATTTCAGCTTTCCTATCTCTGAAGGAATGACGCCAGACAATTGATTTTGAAATAGCCCCAAGACAATGAGTTTCGCCAAGTTCCCTATAGAAGCAGGGATTGAAGCAGTGAGGTTGTTTGTTGACAGTTTGAGATTGATGAGAGACCTTAGCATCCCAATTTCATGAGAATGGATCCATAAAGTCTGTTATTGTGAAGGTAGAGAGTGGTTAAGTTGGCCAAGTTCCATATAGAAGCAGGGATTGAACCCGTGAGGTTGTTCGTTGACAATGCGAGATTAATGAGAGACCTCAGCATCCCAATTTCAAGAGGAATGGGTTCAGAAAGTCTGTTGTTATAAAGGTACAAAGTGGTTAAGTTGGCCAAGTTCCCTATAGAAGCAGGGATTGAACCCATGAGGTTATTTGTTGACAGTTCAAGATCGACAAGAGACCTTAACATCCCAATTTCACGAGGAATAGATCCAGAAAGTCTGTTGTCATAAAGGTACAAAGTGGTTAGGTTGGCCAAGTTCCCTATAGAAGCAGGGATTGAACCCGTGAGGTTATTTGTTGACAGTTCAAGATAGACAAGAGACCTCAACATCCCAATTTCACGAGGAATGGATCCAGAAAGTCTGTTGTCATGAAGGTACAAAGTGGTTAGGTTGGCCAAGTTCCCTATAGAAGCAGAGATTGAACCCGTGAGGTTGTTCGTTGACAGCTCGAGATTGATGAGAGACCTCAGCATCCCAATTTCACGAGGAATGGATCCAGAAAGTCTGTTGCCACAAAGGAACAGGGTGGTTAAGCTTGCCAAGTTCCCTACAGAAGCAGGGATTGAATCTGTGAGGTTGTTCGTTGACAATGCGAGATTAATGAGAGACCTCAGCATCCCAATTTCAAGAGGAATGGGTCCAGAAAGTCTGTTGTTATAAAGGTACAAAGTGGTTAGGTTGGCCAAGTTCCCTATAGAAGCAGGGATTGAACCTGTGAGGTTATTTGTCGACAATTCGAGATCGACAAGAGACCTCAACATCCCAATTTCACGAGGAATGGATCCAGAAAGTCTGTTGTCATGAAGGTACAAAGTGGTTAGGTTAGCCAAGTTCCCTATAGAAGCAGGGATTGAACCCGTGAGGTTGTTCGTTGACAACTCGAGATTGATGAGAGACCTCAGCATCCCAATTTCACGAGGAATGGATCCAGAAAGTCTGTTGTTATAAAGGTACAAAGTGGTTAAGTTGGCCAAATTCCCTATAGAAGCAGGGATTAAACCTGTGAGGTGGTTCGTTGACAGCTTGAGATCAATGAGAGACCTCAACATCCCAACTTCACGAGGAATGGGTCCAGAAAGTCTGTTGTCATGAAGGTACAAAGTAGTTAGGTTGGCCAAGTTCTCCATAGAAGTAGAGATTGAACCCGTGAGGTTATTTGATGAAAAATCAAGTTCAATAAGAAACCTTAGCATTCCAATGTTTTGAGGAATGGATCCTGAAAGTTGGTTGCCAAAAAGATATAAATTGGTTAAATCACCTAACATTACTATTTCAGAAGGAATTGGTCCTGAAAGATGATTGCTCGACAAGGTAAGATGGGTGAGTCTCAAAAGGGTACCAATCTGCGAGGGGATGGTCCCATAGATTGAGTTGTTATAAAGTTGAAGGCTGAGGAGATGAGGGAAGGAAGAGAAGTTAAGTTTGGACAGCGTACCTCTCAAACCGTAACTCTCGAGGTCTATATGGGTGACTCTGCCAGCTTTGTTGCAACCAATTCCAACCCAACTACAATCACTGCTTCCAGCCCATGATGCCAGGAAGGATTGGCTTTGGTTGTCAAGGCTAGCTTTCCATGTCAAGAGAGCCATTGCTTCTATTTCTTCTGCAACTTTGCGACTAGTTGCAGAAGAAGCATGACTAGTAGACTGAGAAGAAGATAGGAATGCAAGGATGATGACAAATACAAACAGGACTCGGAAAGAAACAGACTGGTTGGAAAGCCTATTTGCAAAGGATGCCATTGTTGGTTTGGGCAGTAGCTAGATGGAGGGGTGAAAGAGCTAGCGCATGAAGTACTTGGAGTGCATGGAGAGGCCTTTATAGATAGAAAATATTATATACAATTAACTAAAAAAAAACACTTAACCCTTAATGGACTACCCCACTGCTTGGAGAATTCTAAGTTGGGTTTGAAAATTCTCATCCAACTCCTCTCCAGTTGTGGTTTAGACCCCTCCCCTATGAAGTAGGTTCAGTTTGTGCAAGCAGTGGCGCTCCAGGATTTTTGCCAGTGAATTCATTTAATGTTTAAATACTTTAAAATTAAATTAATCATCACTAAATATCTAAACATTAATGAAAAATTTTAAAATGCAAGCCTAAGCAATCAAAGCCAACCCACGTTAGTGACTAATTTTGAATAATTAAATTTCTTAGAAGTGCTGAATATGAAAATAATAGAGTTTCAATTTATTAACCTAATTTATTTTGCATGAACTGATCATAACTCCGTACAAATATGAAGAGAACTTTTTCTTTAATCTTTCAGTTTTTCTCATGTGCTCTTCCCTTTTTACTGGAATATTCTTTATTATATATTATACTATTATAGAATGCATAGATACATGTATATATATGTTTATATATTTGAACAATAAGTTTAAGAAGTTGGATTGTTGAACCTTTATTCTCTGTTTCAAATGCATTTTGCGTTATGTTGATAAATCTATGCCATCATGTTTTATTCTGTAGCCCTCTGTTATTTGAGTGGACTGTAGAAAAATAAAAATAGGTATATGAGGTTTGGTCCAACATTTCATTTTTCATTTGCAGTTTTCTCTTACATTATAAATTAAATTCAGCTTTGATCGAGGAAGCTAGCACACTTCATTCTGAAAAGAATTGCACTTCTGACTGATGCATATTGCATAGCCATATGGTTTTTGGAGTATTTGGATAAATTTGTGTCCAATGTTATCCAAATTAATCCGAAGTCCCTAGTTTGATCCGAAACGTACGCTCCAATGGACAATACACACTGCTATGCGCTGACATGTCTTTTCGTATGCAGATTTCATCGTTTATGTCTCGGATTTTGTTGTCTTCTGAAAAGATTTGATTGGCCAAAACCTTGGCCTGTATGATTTAAATTTAGTTTAGGTTTTTTTCCTACAAACTTCTTTAGGAGGTTAGTAGTCAAATATGGGCTCAACTTGATTTTGTCGTTTTTGGCAAATTTTTGTATTTCTTTAATTTTGTTGATTCCGAATTCAATTAGGTTTAGAGTTTGCTGTTCTTATAAATCCAGTGTAAAGGCTTTTGCTCTAGGTAACTTTTGATGAATTAATAGAATTTTTATTCAGATAATTGATTTCTGATCTATTTGTGTACTGAAGTGTTATTGTTTTAGGAATAATGCACTTATTCAAGCTGGGTGGAAGAAGTCATTAGTAGTCCATATCATTCATTTAATATGTTTATCAACAACTGAGAAAACACTAATCAAATGCGGCTTGTGTCCCATACACATACTTGACTAGTGGGCTCCTTTTGTCATCTTTGTTTTCTTCTTGTATATTGCCAAGCCCACCCAATACAAAAGGATCCGTAAAAAAAATCCTCAACTGGTAACATTCTCAAAACACTCCTAACCAATAAAGCAATCGTTTAGCACCCAAAGCATTTATAAATCCAAGAAATAAAATTTCTAACTTTTTAAAAACGAAAATTACAAAATAAAAGTACAACATTTTCTAACTCATGCAACTTGTTCTTCATCAAAATCTGAGGACCATCACAACTAAACTACTGTTCATCATGATTTTAACATGCCGGCGGCTGGCCTATAAAAATTTATAAGTAATTAAATGACAAAAACCTATATATCCGTCGTTCTCTTCGTCATTCAAGGCCATGAGCGAAGCCCGTTGCATAAGCTCTACCACGAGCTTTCCTTTTTGATGTATAAGCCCGTTTCTGGAATGTACGCTCAGTGAACCAATTAATAATTTTCTGTGCATAGTGTTTAAGTTCGTACATTCCATTGAATTCCAAACTCACTCTGAGCAGTTATGTGGTGATTTTATTGACCATTGATTTACATAGTGTTTTTGTTCCTTTTCTTTTATCAGGTAGAAACTTGTGACATTTTATCCACTATAAATAGCTTTTTCCTATCAATTTTCAAAAAAAGCCGTAAAAAAATATTATTTCTGGCGTTTTGTGAGAGCCAGCAAAGCCTTGTTTCTCTTTTCCATTTTGGTTGTAGTATAATTATCTATTTTTTTTTGGGGTCAATTGATAAGAATAATCACATTATATGAAAAGAATTAGACTGGGTATTCAAACATCGAAGAAAGTCAAGTGATCATAATATCGCAACAAACTCAATATAATGTAAATACACCACTAAGATCTAAGGCTTCCATAAGTGAGGCACTAGAATAACTAATCGGACACAACTGAATCACATTAGTGTTGGCAATTATTTGTACTTATATGGAGTCACGGACTGCAAGTTTGAGTATCTAATAATAGAATCTTCTTGTTGATGATGTGTGAACTGTTGTGGCACAAATGTTGTTAACTAATTTCTAATTTTCTAGGAGGTGTTTCCATCAAACCACATGACATGAGAGAAACTTGGAGGTTCAGAAATTTTTATTTTTAATTCCAAAGCTACCTTTGGCCCATGCGATTATTCAAACCTACAGTTGTGCTTCGTCAGCTTGTGTTACATTGGGATCCTGGGGGAACATAATGAGGCCACCAACCGAAATAGATATATGTCCAAATTCATGGGGTCACACCATTAAGCAGCTGCCGATCGAGAAGGGTTCTCCTTAAATCTTATCTGCTACTTCAAACTTCATTAGAATTTAACTAAATAAACTTGAGGATAGAGACTCGAACGACTATGGAGACTTGAATCCGATGTGTTTTTTTTTTGAGGTCTTATTATTGTAATAAAAATTTGTAAATTTGTAACTTTCATTAAAGGCCACTTCAAGCTCAATTAATTTATACAAATTATCCCAAAGTTTAAGCTTGTTCATGTACTTAAACAACTACATTCTGACATCAAATTCTAAAAAAATACACCAGAGTGCCTGTAGCCAATAACTTTGACCTTTATTGGTGGCAAATTAGCAATTACAAGGTACTCTAGTCTATCTCCCAAAAGGAACAAAAAAGGTAAAGAAAAAAAAGGGTACCAGGGGATATCATCAAAACCGAAAATCTTAGTTTGCATGAGTGATGCATCATGCATGGCAATGCAATTCATGGAGCAAGTAGACTTCACAAGGGGAAAATTGAGAAAAGGCCCTAGAGGATGTCAATAGCTCCGATCTTGGAGTTGAGCAAAATTTGATGGTCTGATCGAAAACATGATGGACTTAATTGTGCGAAATCAAGGTCAAGACTTACAGTTTACAACGGATTCTTTATAATTGGACAGACTTACTTTGTTTAGACCGTCAATTTGGTATTTTTTTCATTGTAGAAAAAATTTAATTCTACAATTACTTTCTGTGTAAGTATTAGAATTTGATTTCAGATATTTTTCCTACATTACTGGAGTAAATTATTTTGGTTTCCATAGCTTGTTTGATTTTTTTTTTTTTTGACAAATTTTTTGTAAGTCCTAAAATTTGAATATTCAAATATAAAAGACAAATTTGTGCCACACTAGATGAGCGTTTCTGGAAGTAATTTTTACAAATTAGGCAAGTTTTAAATTAGACATTGCAGGAGTTCTGTTAAAAATATTTGCAGAAAGTTTCTGAAATACCAATCGCAGATTGTTCTATCCATAGGAAAGAATGGACTAGTTAAACATAAAAATTCATCATCAATAAATATTTTTTTTATACTTTTAAGTATATTAAAACTTAACAGTGAAAAAAAAAAAGCCAAATTGTATTATTTTGAACATTGGAGCTTGCCAAAATTTTGATTTATTTTTGTTATTGCTTTTAAGCATATTTAAAGAGATGTGATTGATGAGCATTTACAACCAAATGAAAAATTTATCAATAATAAGATATTTTTTTAAATAACAAAAGAATAAATGATACATGATTAATAATTTTCTGACGTGTGTACTTTCTATAATAGAAATTTAAAATTACTTTTTATTTTCATTTAAATTTTTGTGAAGGAGCATATTTAAAAGAATTTTGATAAACTTTTGGTATTGATTAAGAGTCAAAACAAAAACAAATATAAAGTAAGACCAATAAGTTGAAAAGTTAGGTCAATATTTTTAACTTTAAAAACATCACTACCGATTGTTATAGTATATAATATAGATTGATGGTTATGACATTTTTAAGAAATTAAAATTGAAAATAAAATTTTAGAGATTATTTATTTCGTTTGTAAATTGTCTTTTTAACTAATCATTGAAGCCACAAGATTGGATATTTTGGAATATGAACATAAAATTAAAAAATTAAAAAAAAATTAAATGTTTCAACTTCAATGGTCCTATAGCCAATTGCAATAATATATACTATAGATTTATTTTTATTTTTCTTTCTAAAAATAAAAATTAAAAGAATTTGAATAGAAAATTCTAAAGTTTTGAATCTATGCAATAACTTTTCAAAATTATAAATAGAAGAATTTAAGGAAATTCAAAATAATAATCATAATGTTATTTTTAAATCTAAGGGGGAGGTTTCTAAAATTATAAAAGACGGATTTAAGAAAATTTAAAATAACAATTCTAAATTTTAAAAAATTAAGAAAAAACTTTCTAAAATTATAAAAGATATTTAAAAAAAAACTTGGGACTTTTTCCCTACCCTCTCACTTGGGGCTTACACAATCAAGTATACTAACTTGTATTTATAGTTAAGAAAATGTTATTCTATCAAAATAATTACGCAAAAAATGCTATCAAAATGATGGAATAATGACGATTTTATAATTAAAAATCATCATCATAAGTCTTTGGTTTTGAAATGTAATGTTCTTATTCAATCATATTATTTTGAACATAAATTTTGTATGAATGCAACATTACTATTATATTCACTCTTTTAACCTGAAGCCTAATGTTCTTCATTCATCATAACTGTAGTCAACAAAGAATACTAAAAGTCATCTTCTCACTTAATTCTTTCAACTTCAAGTAATACAAAATATCTCTCTATCTTAGAATTTTTTTGACTTATGAAAATTATAAATTACTAGTTTCTTGCCTTTGGCTATTGTCTTGGCCTTGTGTTAGGTGCTCTCTTTTAGGTCGGTGGTGTGATGTTTTGTTTGCCATTCCTAGGATGGTCCCCATCTGTCATTAAATGGTTTCCATTCTTTCTCTAACTTTTTTGGGATATGCCACTTGCATTTTGTACATCTTTGTTTATTTTTTTATCTATCAAATCTTACTTACTATAAAAAAAAAAAAAAAAAAAAAAAAAGGCTAGGGGCTGCCCATTTTATATTAAAATTCAATCAATTAGATGGATTTTTGTGATTTAGTGCCGACCCGGATGGTTAAATTTTGATTTTTGTGATTTAATGTCCACCTGGATGGTAGCTACAAAAGCAATAGAGCACCATTATTACACTTCATTTCCTTAGCTAGACTCTATTTTCTAGTGTAAATATAAAAGTATATGTATACATAATTTTTGCTACAAGATATTCAGATCTTTGATCGATTATTTCATTGAACTTGTGCAGGGTTAAAAAGAATTTGACTTTAGATCTTATGTTTAGCATGAAGGCCAACAGAAAGTGAAATTTGATTTTTACTTGCCCACAAACATAGCTCATGAAATCAATCACAGGCTGTCAAACTATTGATCTGCTGCTATTCATATTCTTAGCATATAAATCTTTTAGTTACATGCTCTGTCTTCTAGAAAAACATTTGTTTATTCAAAGATTCATATGAATCAGTTATATGAATTACACCATCTCAGTTGCTACCGGCCTACCGAAAAATCGAGATGGCCTTCACATTGTGGATTTTCTCAACATTAGAGTTGACTTAAAGACAAAGAAAAAAAAAAAAAAACCTTTTCGCCATTGTTTTATGACTTGGTGATGATCCAGCTGATAAGTAAAGCAAACAAAATAGTCGTTTTAGGTTCTTAATTTTTTAAGATTCTTAATTTTTTTAAATCTTATAAATTATAATTAAAGTTTTGTATAATTTTAATATATATATGTATATATATATTTAAAAAAAGTCCCAATCTAAATAAAAAAAAAAAAGCACACAAGAGAAAAAATAAAAGACCTCAATCTAAATGAGAAAAAAAAAAAGCTCACAAGAAGCTCCAATCTAAAGGAGAAAAAAAAAAAAAACTCACAAGAGAAAAAGAAGAGTAACCACATTATATAAAAATAATTGGACTGAGTACTCAAATATTGAAGAAAGTCAAGTAATCATAACATGGCATCAAACTCAATATAACGTAAATACACCACTAGGATCTACGGGCTCAATAACCAAGTCACTAGAGTAATTAATCGAATGCAACTGAATTACATAGGGTATTGGCAATTATTTGGTATTTCTATGGAGTCATGGATTGCAAGTTTGAGTATCTAAAAATAGGATCTTCTTGTTGATGATGTGTGAACTATTGTGGCACAAATGTTGGTAACTAATTTGAAATTTTCAAGCAGGTGTTTTGCATCAAACCAAATGATGTTCAGAAATTATACCCAAAAAAATACAAATGCAAGAGCATCAGAACCAACTAATTCACTCTCTCCCCAGTATGTTTCCTTATCAAAACAGATACAGGATCACGACCCAACACCAAAATTTTCAATTGCATTAATCACCAACTAACAAAATGTTTTGAAAAAAAATCAACATAAATTGTTGAATATCTAAGCCAAGTTTGATGATACGCCCCTCCTTTTTATAAACTAAACGACCATCTTATAATGCTAAATCCATGTATGTATTATTTGTTTGGTCTTGATCTTCCTAGCTGGTCACAAACTAATTGGAAAATTTGTTTGGCAATTAATGAAATGAGATATGATCTGATCCTCCATGGTAAATGCTTGCTCGTTGCAATTAGTTTCTCAAAGCTAAACTTTGTCGCCAAGAATTTAATTCCAAATCTACCTTTGGCTCATGCGATTATTCAAACCTACAGTTCTGCTTGGTCAGCTTGTGTTACATTGGGATCCTGGGGGAACATAATGAGGCCACCAACCGAAATAGATATATGTCCAAATTCATGGGGTCACACCACTGGGCAACTGCCGATCGAGAAGGATTCTCCTTAAATCTGATCTGCTACTTCAAACTTCATTAGAATTTAACTAAACAAACTTGAGGATAGAGACTCGAACGACTATGGAGACTCGAACCCGATGCATTTTTATTTTTTTTTGAGGTCTTATTGTTGTAATAAAAATTTGTAAATTTGTAACTTTCATTGAAGGCCGCTTCAAGCTCAATTAATTTATCTAGATTATCCCAAAGTTTAAGCTTGTTCACGTACTTAAACAGCTACATTCTGACATCAAATTTTAAAAAAACACACCAGAGTGCCTGTAGCCAATAATTTTGACCTTCACCGGTAACAAATTAGCAATTACAAGGTACTCTAGTCTATCTCCCAAAAGGGACAAAAAAAGAAAATAAAATAAAAAAGGGGTACTAGGGGATATCATCAAAACCTGAAATCTTTGTTTGCATGAGTGATGCAGCATGCATGGCAATGCAATTCAGGGAACAAGTAGACTTCACAAGGGGAAATTTGGGAAATGGCAATAGAGGATATCAATAGCTCCGGGCTTGGAGTTGTGCAAACCTTGATGGTCTGATTGTGAACTTGGTGGACTTCATTGTGCGAAATTAAGGTCAAGATCTATAGTTTACAATGGATTCTTTGTAATTGGACAGACTTCCATTGTTTAGACCGTCAATTTGGTGATTTTTTCATTTAAAAAAAATTAATTTTACAATAACTTTCTTTGTAAGTATTAGAATTTGATTACACAAATTTTTCCTACATTACTGGGGTAAATTATTTCGGTTTCCACAGCTCATCTGATTTTTTATTTTTGACAAATTTTTTGTAAGTCCTGAAATTTGAATATTCAAATAATAAAGACAAATTTGTGCCACACTAGAGGAGCATTTCTGGAAGTAATTTTTTGTAATTAAAAACCATCATGATAGTTATTTGGTTTTCAAGTGTGATGCTCTCATTCAACTATATTATTTTGAGCATAAATTGTGTATGAATTTTCAAGTTGTATAACAGTACTAAACAGTGAAGATGCAAGAGATAGATTGGATAATTAATTGTTATTTATTTAGGCAACTTTGGATCAAGATCTAGTGGACCATGTAGAAGGTAGCTACCTAAAGCTATGGTGCAAATTAAAATAAATAAAAGAAAACCAAAGGCTATGGTTCCAATTAACTAGGGCGTATATTGGTCCGCTTAGTTCAATTTAATACATAACCCAAAAGCGAAGCAAAAATTTGCGATTTGGTTCGGTTTAAACCACGGGTCTATTATTTTTTTCAAAAACATAAATAGCTGGAGGAATGGTGACTGTTAATGAATTTAGGAATCAATGTAAGACGCATCACTGTAGCCATATGGGATGCCCATATTTGAATCCTTCTTAAGTTTAAAACATTTGAAGAACTCTCAATTGACTGAAGTCACAAAAAAATAACTTTGTTCCTTGGAAACATATATTTTGGGTTTTTATTTATTTCTGGATTCACTCTCTCTCTCTCTCTCTTCACTATAATTCTGGTTCCCAAATTTCCTAATTCCATCATCGACCAAAGCAACCCCAAGTGGAAAAAAATACGAGCATGATATATTATAATTATCATATATTCTATTATGAATTACAAAGAATAATTTATTCTCCAACTCTTTGTTTGGATGCTGAGGAAACTCATGTAATACCAAAGAAAAAAATTGAACATAAATGATAGATGATTTATTAAATAAAATGGTATGTATATTCTTTTGAATAAAAATAAAGTGTTAAAATCTTGTAGCTAATTTTTTTTTTCTCAAAACATTAAGTTAAATTACATAAAATCTAAATACATGTGATTTATTAAAATATATAAATACATTGTGGTATAGCTCAATCCCTACATCTGAAATCAGTTCTCCAACAACCTTCATGAAATTTAAAAAACTGAACTGTTTTAAACTTTTGAACATTGTTTTTAAAATTTTAGAAACAATAGACTGAAAACAATTTCTAAATTTTTTTTTGTTGTACAGAATTTGAATTAGATTAAAAAAAAAAAATGAGCTTTGCTTGGGGAAGTACACATCATTCTGAAAATAATTGCACTTCCAACACACAAATTGAAGATGTGTGTTGGAAGAAGTGGCGAGTACTCTTTTACCATTCATTTACTCCTTGCCAGTGGGTACCTGATGTTGTTATCTTGCTTTTCTCCTTGGATCTTGGCAACACCACTAAACGAAAAGGATCAGTATTAACCGTGAAAGGGCTAGATTGTTAAACTAGATCAAAGACATCATTGGTCGATCACTTCTAAAAGCATTTTAGTATCGAACTTCTCGTGGTTTTTGTTCAAGTTGTTCTTTTTTTTTAAATCTGAGCATATCTTAGTACTTTATTGTAATTAGTACCAAATCTCTGAGGACAATTCCTGCTAAAGAACTTTCGTCACCAGTTGGAATGGATTACCAGTTCCCATCAGTTGACAACAATTTGCGTGGAAAGCACGCAGGAATTAATCTCAAGTTTTGCCATTTATATAAAGGGGCAGGAAGTCTTAATCAATCACTTCTGTCCTCTAACTAAAGACTGGACTTTGGGTGTCCAACTCAACATCCATGTGCTAGCTATAGATGGCTAGTCATATATTTCACATCGTTGAAAATGACTGCTAAGAATGGCTAGCCTGGCTGTGTAAGCTTTACGGCAAGCTTTACTTTTGATAAGTTTATACATTTCACTGAATTCCAAAGTATTAGCATGAAGTTTCCTCACAATCTTAACTGACATTTGATTTGCATAATGCTTCATCCACCATTGAGATTTTTAGTGAATTATGGCTTGTATTAACATCTCTCAAACTGTAGGACGTCGTTGGCCATCGGGATTTATGGGGTGTCCTTTCCCTTTTCTATGTATTTTGAATCTTATGGATATTGGATTGTGACGTGCATGTATTTTTTAACTGATTTGTTGCTTTAGATTTTTTAATTAATTTTTTAAAAATTATATTTCGTATGATTTGCATTAAATTTATTCGCTGGAAATGAATTGTATGATGATTAAAAATCTAGTTTTATTTATGCAATTATTTTTTTATTTATGTATACAAGAAATATCAACTAAATAATTAAAAAAAAAAGAAAATGTAAAATAAAATTAGTATTTGCCACGGCTACTTTCCTTTGCAAAAAATTGTCACCACGGGCATAATTATTTACCATGGCTTGACACCCGTGGCAAATACTTACTTTTAGTAACGATTGGTGCCAATGCAACTAGGGCAGGAGGGGCAATTTAGGTCCACATGAATAGTTGTCCTCTTCAAATTTTTAAAATTATGATTTTATCAATATTTTTTAAAATATTATTCAATCCCCCCCCCCCCCCCCGGGGGAAAAAAAAAAAGAAATGACCCCCTCAAAATTTTAAAAGTTCTAGCTTTATCTACAATTGTAGAAGTATTTTCAATTTTTCATCTAAAATTTTAATAATGTACCCCTCAAATTTCTTAAAAGTGCCATTTTTACCCACAATTCTACAAATATTTTTCAATTTGCCCTTTAAAAATTTATAAATGTCCTTACAAATATTTAAAGCTCTACTTTTACGTACAATTTTATCAATATTTATCAATTTGACTTTCTAAATGGTTAGTTTTCTTTAAAGGCCATTAATATATTAAATAATAAGTTTGTATACAACATAACATATGAGGAAGTTAAATGACCTATTGTAATTAATGCCTGTCCCTTGTATGATTTTTCTAGCTCCGCCACGATTGCAAATACTTGAAAAGTTGTCACTAATGAATACCTATTAGTGACGGCTCTTTCTCATGGCAAGTGTGTATGCTCATTAATGTTTTTGGGACGATTCTCTTCCCGGCACAAAAACTCCAGTGCAGTCCCCTGCATCGGTTCAAAAAGCATTTACGACCATGCCTTTTTGTGACCGACTCCAAGCCGCACAAAACTTTTTGCCACGGCTTTGCGTTAGCAAATACTTCGGTTTTTATTAGTGTATAATTGTGAAATGGCTTTTTTATAAACATTCAATGCCTTAAATTCCCGCAGTCCATGATAATTGCTTTTAGAAGTGTGGTTGCAGTCAACTGACATGGACTCTTACTAAACGACGATCAGGAAGAACTGGAATTTCCATCAGGCGATGCTAGATGGGTGAACAATGGACAAAGTTTTGGGGCCTCCGAACGCTTTCAATCAGTTCTCAATGTTAACATGCCGTGCGCACAGGGTAAGAAAATCGTAGCCACATACCGCCCATAGACTAGACTATGGAGTCCTGTGGTCAGCAAGGGCCAGCTGAGAGGTAAAGAAACAAAGTAGTCGCTTTAGGCTTTTAATTTTTAAAATTTTTTATTTTTTTAAATCTTATAAACTATAATTAAAGTTCCGTATAGTTGTAATATATATATATATATATATATTTTTAAAAAACATTCCCAATCTAAATAAGAAAAATGCACGCAAGATAAAAAGTAAAAGACCTCAATTTAAATGGGAAAAAAAAAGCTCACAAGAAGCTCCAATATAAAGAAGGAAAAAAAACCCACAAGAGAAAAAGAAAAAAACCTTAGTCTAAATGAGAAAAAAAGTTCACAAGAAGAAAAAAAAAAAAAAAACCCTCAATCTAAAAGAAAAAAATGGCCCATAAGAAAAGGGCAAAAATGCTTCAATCCAAACCAAAAAAAATATATATATAAGAAAAGAAAACAAAAAGCCCAAATCAATTACACTAGTTATCTTGAAAAAAAAAAAATAATTTTAGAAAATATCATTACATACACTATTATAAATACCAGAAAGGTTAAAAGTTTAACTTAGACAACTTTCTTAATCTCTCTAATGTATAATTGTTCAGAAGTCAAACCTTAACACACTCTCTCTCTCTCTCTCTCTCTTTCATTCTTACATAAAGTTTCAAGCTAGAAAAAAAATTGGTCAAGTTTACCAAAAGCATCATCAATCAAACGGCTTGTTGATGTAATTTTTATAAAATGTTTTCATAGATGGATTTTTGGTTTTTTTTTTGTGGTCAAAACCAATTATCTTTATGCGATTTTGAGATATGAAATTGAATAAACTGTAATTGGTTTTTTTTTTTTTTTTTATTGTTTGTGAGTTGTTTACGAGTAGTTGCTAGGGTGAAATCAAGTTCGTGAACATCGGTGATTTCGATTCACATTCTGTTTGAAAATCGATTTTTTATTAAGTTGTTTGATTCGGTGAACTCCGTGAAACAATTCCATGGAACAAAGTTATAAAAATTATTATTTTTCATTTCATTGGTGTGATTCGGTGAATACCGTCAAAGAGAAATTAATTTTTTATTCTTAATTTAATTCGGTGACGAATTCACTAAGGATATGCATACCGAAAATTATTTTTTTATTCCAGTTAACATGTATTCTTGTTATTGTTGTTATTCCATGTATCACTAATTCAACTATTTGTTTTTTTTGTATTGTAGAAAGTGTAACACATTCAACAAATTATTTGCATCTACAATTTTTATAGTCTGACGGAGATAAATCAGGTTCTATTGTTTTATACTTTACTAACATTTTTAAAAATATTATTCAATTTGCAAAATTATGATTTTACTAATATTTTTAAAAATATTATTCAATTTGCCCCCCCCCCCCCCCCCAAAAAAAAAAAAAAAAGAAATGACCCCTCAAAATTTTAAAAGTTCTAACTTTATCTACAATTGTTGAAGTATTTTCAATTTTTCATCTAAAAATTTAATAATGCCCCCCTCAAATTTTTTAAAAGTGCTATTTTTACCCACAATTTTGCGAATATTTTTCAATTTGCCCTTTAAATTTTATAAATGTCCTCACAAATATTTAAAAATTCTACTTTTAGTACAATTTTATCAATATTTATCAATTTGACTCCCTAAATGGTTAGTTTTCTTTAAAGGCCATTTATATATTAAATAATAAGTTTATATACAACATATGAGGAAGTTAAGTGACCTATTGTAGTTAATTCTTGCCCCCTGTATGATTTTTCTGCTCCGCCACTGATTGTAAATACTTGAAAAGTTGTCACTAATGAATACCTATTAGTCACAACTCTTTCTCATGGCAATTGTGTTTGCTAGTTGATGTTTTTGTGACGGTTCTCTTATCATCACAAGAATTTTGGTCAGTCTCGTACATCGTTGCAAAAAGTATTTACGACCATGCCTTTTGTGACCCACTCCGAGCCGCACAAAACTTTTTTCCACAGCTTTGCGTTGGCAAATACTCCGGCTTTTAGTAGTGTATATTTGTGAAATGTCCTTTTTTTTTTTTTTTGTTATAAACATTCAATAACTTAAATTCCCGCAGTCCATGATAATTGCTTTTGGAAGTGTGGTTGCAGCTAGCTGACATGGACTCTTACTAAACGACGATCAGGAAGAACTGGAGTTTCCATAAGGCGATGCTAGATGGGTGAACAATGGACAAAGTTTTGGGGCCTCCGAACTCTTTCAATCAGTTTCCAACGTTAACATGCCGTGCACAGAGGGTAAGAAAATAGTAGCTAAATACCGCACCTAGACTGGACTTTGGGGTCCTGTGGTCAACGAGGGCCAGCAGATAGGTACGCATAATACAAATGACAAAAATTGTATAATGGCTTGTAATGTATTGACAATTATCATTTTAGAGGGGTTTTCTCGAATGCTTCTTTTCTTAATTATTTTATTTTTATTGCCTGAAAAGTATATAACGATGGGCAAGAGATAGATTGGATAACTAATTCCTATTTATATTTAGCCACCCCTGGATCAAGATCTAAATGTCCATTTATAGAAGGTAGCCACCAAAAGCTATGGTGAAAATTACAATAAATAAAAGAAAAGTAAAAGTTATGGTGCCAATTAACTAGGGAGCATAAAGGTCAGTTCCGTTTAATACAACCCAGAAGCAGTAGGTCACCACTTCATTAATTGGTGAAAAGTTAATCCTGATAATAGGTCAGAAAAATTAGTAGCTATAACCCTGTTAATTTCAATTGACATTCTCTTTTCTTTTTTTACTTCTCTTTCTCCCTCTTCACTTAATCTTTCCCATGACTCTTTATCTCCGAGGATAGATTATTAAGTTATTTCTCTTATTGAATTTAATTTTGTTGTTTGGTGCAAATGCTGAGAAAGTAACTTAATTTCCATAATAGGGGTGCTGATATCACTACAAGAAAAAAAGGGTTTTTATCATCCTTTCCAACGCCAGCAAACCCAATTTTCGTTGTAGCATAATTATCTATGGTTTACGTTTTAGGTCAATCGATAGGAATAACTACATCATGAGAAAAACAAGCAAACAAAGTGAACACTCATATATCTGATAAAATTAAATGATTACCACATCTTAACAAATTCAATAACAATAATATAAATCTATCACTAGGAACTAAGGTTGATCGAAGCACTAGAATATGTATCGACAACTAAGGTCTCAACAATTGATTGAAGCACTAGAGTATGTATCGACAATTATCTTTGCTGATAAAGGTACTCAATTCGAATTTAAAAAATTGATGTTAATGCATCTTGGAGTATATGGACTACAAAGTTTTGATGATGTGTGAATCACTGTGGCACAAACGTTGGAAACTAATTTGTATTTTTCAAGGAGGTATTTTGAATCTCCCCAAATTAATAAGTTTCGCTATCAAAATATATATAGGATTAGGACCCAACACCAAAATTTTCAATAGCATTAATTCCCGACCACCAAAATGGTTGGAAAAAAATCAACACAAGTTGTTGAATATCTCAGCCAATTCCATGTATTAATTGTTTGGTCTTCTTCCTAGCTAGCTAGTCACAAACTAATTAATTGGAAGATTTGTTTGGCAATTGATGAAATGAGATGATTTGATCCTCCACGACAAATGCTTCCTCGTTGCAAGTGGTTTCTGAAAGCTAAATTTTGTCGCCAAGAATTTAATTCCAAAGCCAACTTATTCCTTACACCACTACCCTCATTTCCAATGGAATTCAATCAAATCTCCGAGTCTAAAATTAGCACTCTTTAAGTAATATTTTGCCACCGAAGGAAAACTCACTAACTTAAAAAATTAAATTCATTAGCTTCAAAAGTAAACAAGAAAAAACTAGAAAGATAATTCATGAACAATATCTAATATAATTAAATCATAGTTTCTTATCTTTTGTGCTCCTACACTATAAATAATGTCCAACAAGTCTAAAATTAAATCTGAAGCCCGCTCATTGAACTCAAAATTTTTAATTGTCAAAAATTGAAAATAAATGATGTATTAATTAAAAAGGATTATTTATTTTTTATTGACTAAAAATCAAGTGTTAAAAATTTTTTTTGTTAATAAATATTTTTCTTATAAAAAACAAGGTTAAATAACACATAATCTAAACACATTTGATATATTAAAATATAAAAAATACATTTTTACATATGTTTTGGGTTAGACTAGACCGGTAAATAAATAAAATTTTCAAGCCCAACCATTAGCAATATTGGGCCTATAAAAATGAGCAGATTTTGTAAGTTATTGGGCCATGGCCACTTATAAATATTAGGTGACCCATGTGAATTATATGGATATGACTAAAAATATTGGGCACCCAAAAGCAATATGCACATTGTGAATTAGTGATTTTTCTCTTGGACTCTTTTTTAGAGAAAGAACTATTGGCACTGACTTGTATTTTGGAAACACCAAATCAGTTGTTTTGAATTTATAGAATACTATAAAATTAAGCAAAACTATCACAACCTTTAAGAGAATCATTTGAATTACTTAAAATCAGTAAACCTGATGAAATATAGAGCTAAGACATCACATTTTTAGTTGTCTTTACTCAATTGAACATCCAGTAGTATAAGAATAAATAAGCATCAAATTCAAGCCAACCCAACTGGACTTGCATTGTTTTCATACCAATTGCCTAACGTGTTTGACTAGGCAACTTATACCAATTCCACGCATTAATTGTTTGGTTTTCCCCCTAGCTGGTCACAAACTAATCTTATTTGAAGATTTGTTCGGCAATTGCTATCAAACTAATCTTGTTTGGTTTTCTTCCATGCATTAATTTTGTTGTTTGGTACAAATACTGGCTAAATAACTTAATTTCCATAATATGTGTGCTGATAACACTACAAGAAAAATAGTTTTTATCATTCTTTTGTTTCTCGCCGTTTTTACATAACACCGTCATAAATTACTTTTCCTAGCACTTTTCAAAAAATGCCATAAGAATATATTATTGTTGTAGTTTAATTATCTTTTTTTCTTGTGTGTGTGTCAATCGATAGTTATAACTACATCATGAGGAAAAAAAATACTCATATATCTTAGAAAGTCAAATGATCATGATGTCGCAACAAACTCAACAACAATAATATAAATCCACCACGAGTAATTAAGGCCTCATCAATTGAGGCTCTCCATTGTAGCCAACTGGATGCCAATGAATTCACGTTTAAAATTTTGACGGTAATACAACTTGATGTATATGGACTGCAAAGTTTTGAGTATCTAAGAACGGAATCTAGTTTTGATGATGTGTGAAGTTGTGAACTATAGTGGCACAAATGTTGGAAACTAATTGTAATTTTCACTGAGGTATTTCGAAGTGAACCAAATGACATGAGAAACTTGGATGTTCAGAAATTATAACAAAAAAATATAAACCCAATTAATCAAAGTCGCTGATGCCATTATTCAAACTTACATAATTACATTTGTGCTTGTGCACCTTCTGTATCACACAGTCTATTAATTTTGTTTTTAAAAGTAGCTCAAAGTACTTATGCCTATAGGCAAATCATTTATGGAAAATGCTATATTTTTAAAATTTTTGTACAAAATTTTGAATCAAAATGATGTGGTAGTAGTAATTTTGTAATTAAAATGTATCTTGGTGAGTTCTTTATTTTAAAGTGAAAGGCCTACAACTCAACCACATTAAATATAAATTCTGTATAAATTTTCTGAATGTTCAACATTATCCATCATTTATGTAAAGAGTCAATGTAAAGACACATACACCACTCTTAGCGACGTGGGATACTGATCTTCGAATACTTTGTAAATCTAAACCATTTGAACAACTCTAATTGACCAAAGTCAACAAAAAAAAAAGTCAAACAAAAAGAAACTTTAATTTACATACAAACTGACACATGGAATACATAGAATAAAAAAAAGGTAAAGAACCCATCGCCCGCGTTGGCTTACGACCCATGAGCACGTGTTAGCCTCGCCGATTGTACAGTCGCCAAACAATCCATGAACAATAACTAATATAATTAAATCATAGTTTCTTATCTTCTTGGTTTTCAGTGTGAAGTAGAGGTGGCTTTGTGCATTTATCGAGCCTAAAATTAAATATGAACTCATTTGTTTAAAGTAATATATATATATTTTTTTTATTAAAAATCAAGTATTAAAATCTTCTAACTAATTTGTTTTAATAATTTTTTTTCTAAAAAATGAAGTTAAGTAACATAAAATCTAAATGCATATGATATATTAAAATATATAAATATATTATTTTACATATATTTCGATTCGTGTCAAGCCAAATTGAACTTTAAGCAAAATTTTAAAATCCATCCATTATCATAATTAAGCTTATAAATAATGAGCGGGCTTAGCATACCATCAGGCCTATATGAATAGGGATGGCAATTTACTCCAAAATGTTGGGAACTACACCGAAATTGCCCCTAATGAGGTAGGATGAAATGTTTTAAATTGGAGTAGGGCAGAGATAAGATGAGTAAAGTTAACATGTGACGTGTTTAGGTTGGGGATGAGTTTTGTTCAAAACACTCTAAATCCACCTGATTAGGATTCTTTTAAAAATTTAACATCCTAATAACTATTTGACAACTAAGGAGCTGTATTTATTATATAAACAATGAGAGATGAAGCATTTCATCCCTTTATGTAATTAAGTCATGTATAATCTGTCGTAATGAGTAGTTGATATTTTGTGGACGTGAATTTATATGATTTGTTTTACTAATGAAAGTCATTAAATTTTTTAGGACTTAAAAGAACTGATGGTTTCCCGCTTAGCGTAATTTTACAACCCGCCTCATCCCAATATAAATCAAGATTGGGATGAAGTGAGATGAGACTTCTCTTTCATAAATGAGAAATGGAAAAAACTCCCCGTACAAAACCGCTCCATTGACATTCATATATATATATATATATAGGTATGATTGAAACTATTGGGCACTCAAAATCATTATGTTTTCATTAACAGAAGTTACTCCTTGTGAATTAGTTGTTTTCTCCTGGACTCTTTTGGGAGAAGGAAATATTGGCACTTGTAATTTGGAAACACCATTTCAGTTCTCTCTTTAATTTATAGAATGGCATAAAATTAAGCAAAACTATCACACATCCCTTACTGTTGTGTTTGAAACTCAAATTTATTGAGATAACAGAAAAAAAAAAAGAAAAGGAAAAGGAAAAGGAAATGGAAAAGAAAAAAGATGTGAGATTTTAAATTCTATGCTCTTGTTTGGTTACATTGAAAAAATGAAAAAGAAATGATATGCATTTATCAATAACAATATAAAGGTAAATGTGACAATACGGTTTCTTAACTCATTTCTCTTTTCTTATTTTTAATTTACTCATTATTTTTCCTTAACAACTAAACAACAAGAATAATTTCATTTCTCATCCATCTTGTATTTTTACTCCTTAAATCCGGGATCTAAACATATTTTCATTCATAAATTTGGAATCCAAATCCAGCATAAGAGAATCTTTTGAGTACTTAAAAACATTAAACCTGATGAAATATTGGGCAAATACATCACATTTTTAGTTATTTTACCCAATTAAACATAGAATAATAGTATAAGAATAAGCATCCAATTCTAGCTAACCCACCTGCATACTTTTAATTATGCATATCTGAATTTTTGAAAGCACAGAGATACGGGACTTTACATTTTTCAACATAATTTAAAAAAAAAAATTTTTTTTTGGTCTAAAAAAAAAATTAATATAGATTTTTATACAAAGTGATGTGTCTTAATGAAAGTTTTTTATTTCAAAACAAACACTCACTATAATAATTTTTAATTACAAAATAGTCACTGCGACATCATTTTATACGTAGATTTTATATAAAGTTTTTGTCAGAATAATATATATTTTTTTGAAGATGTGTGATGGACCCGCCTATTTGCTAAACTTTTCAATCTAAGAACTCAAATTCAGACGGCCTCCTAGCATCCCGGGCTGCTATTAATCGATTAAAGTTTTCTAGTGAAACTGTAACTCAGCCTATACATGAGGCATGTCCTGACTAGTTAGGCCGCGATTAAGCCAACCCCTAGAATGGTACAAACCAAGTTGGCCCACTCGATACGATCTTATTATATAGACATGCGCGTTTTACCATCCAGCCGATGTGGGAATGGTGTGAACAAATCTAAAGCAACAATCTTCGCAATAAGGATTTGTTTTTTACAGACAATGCCAAACTTCAGATCACTCAATCAATTGCCTCCGCTAAACACCGCTTATGAGATGATAATGTTATTTACAAAACTAGATGGCAATTACGATGTAGTGATGCATAATGGCATTAACAAAATTATGATATTTAAATTCAGAATTATGTAAAAGTTGATAGTCTGATTGGAAGCATGGTGGAAATCAAAATCCTATAATAACCTGTAAATCCTATCTGTTTTTGGCCGACATTTTTTGTGTTTTTTTATAATTTTGTCTAGGAGTTTTTTGTTTTTTAATAGATAGTTTTCAAAATGTTTTTCTTTACGGTTTTTAGTATCTAAATTTGTTATTTATGAAAATTTTTCTTATCTTCTGGATTTTTATTTATTTCAAATCCAATTAGTTTTATGTTTTTTCCGCTTAAAAACACATTGTAAGGGTCTTTGTCCTAGACAACTTTTGGTAAATTAATAATATTCAGATAAATAGTATCTTTATTCCTATTGTTTTTATGATCGATAGTTACTTACTTTTTGATAATATTCGTGGAGAAATTCAACAAACTTGTGAAATGTATTTACCTATAATTTTCCATCAAATGCTTCAAAAATCAATATTTCAAAATTCAAAAAATAATGTATTAATCTCCCAAAATTGAAAATTTTTTACCTTGACCTATCAAAATTCAAAATTTGTTTATCTTGTATCCTTATTAAAACACGTGGGTGGACAAAGGTAACGTGGCTTTTGACCATTCAAATGCTCATCAATCACCAGTCACCACCAGTAATTTGTAGTGCATTATGTGGAAGAAAACCAAATAGAAATACATATGTGCGTAGGATAGATTTGGGGACCTTAATCTTTTGACTGATGTCAAACTTCCATTTTTTTTTATCTATTGGATACTCAAAATACATATGTGGATATGTTATTCTCCACATCCACAAAGGGTATTACTCCTCAGTAGCAACAACGAATAGTCATCTGCACGATCTAACCCCACTTGTGCCGAGGCTAAAATTTTACTATCACCGGCGTGCTCTGGGTGCAATCAAGTAGGTACCTCGGCATCCTAATTGTATTGGAACACGGCATCTTACAATAATAAATGTCATCTAAAAGTAAGAGAGTACAAAAGCGCAGAAAAAACAAACAAGAAAAAAGGAAAAGGGGAACTTAGATAATGGAAAACAAGAAAATCATCAGGACCAAGGGTAAGAAGCATGAATACTCAGGAATTCGAGCATTTGGTACCAAAGAGTTGTTCCAATATAACAATGTGGAATTGATTTTGCAGAGATGGCCTTTGCTTTGATAGCTTCATAGCTACTTGTTGCATGGTTGGCTGATACACTAGATTTATATGCAAACATGCAAGTTTCGCAATAAGAACAACCTGCTTTGCGACTTGATCTGTGGGAGGAGGGAGGCGCTGGTCTAATACATCCTTCAATAATATCCCCTATGCAGATGACGTTGATGATGACGATAACGGTGATAGGGACGAGATAAGATCATACGGATGCTTCTCCATAATCGCTTCACTTCCAGTGTTAAAACTCCAAAACTATAAACATCGCACCTCTCATTCACTTCCGTTGTACAAGCAAGTTATGATAGAAACACAATTGCCCAAAAAGCATGCTCATGCTCTATATCATGACAATGGTAAAAATAAATAAAGAAATATACGAGAGAGAGAGAGAGAGAGAGAGAGAGAGAGAGAGAGAGAACATACAATTTTGTACTTCAAAAATCAATTTTTGAATAACTTTTTCATAATGTACCTAGAGCAGCATATCATAAAGTCCTTGCAAACGGAGTTCAATTGGATGATTCGGCTTTAGTTAAACAATTGTGATGCATATAAGACTGTATTTGCCACACTTTTCACAATATTCAATCAAAGCTCACTGCTTCATCCTCTGTGCTCAGTATCTTTTGCAAGCTTCCCCCCTTCCAAGAATCCATACACCAAAAATGAGTGCCTTGGGTGTAATAAAAAATAATAAAGCTTTACTATGTTGTGATGTCGTATCTCTGTTAATGCAAGGAGCACACTTATAAATCTATAATTTGCAGGAGTTAAATCTATAACTAACAACATAAGGACACGTGTATTTTTGTATTTCATAAATTCAAAATTATGAAAAAAAAGAGTTAGAAGTTTGAAGTGTAAAAATTGCATAATATTTTTCTATTTATTATTAGTATAGATGGCCATAGCATAAAATATCAACCTAGAATATTTACATGGTATTAAACAACTTAACAATAAAATTAAAAATAATAAATAATCACAATACGAAACATTAATCATGACATAAATACAATTCTAACAACAAAAGCAACCAAATATAGTGTCAAAGCAATCTAAAATGTCACATTATTAATCTCTGAATATTTTGCATTTTTTTGTAAGTTTTAAAGAATAATAATCAATTAAATAATAATAAAAATTGCTATAAATACTTCCGGGTTCTAGAAAAAAAAATTCAACAGAGCCAACATAATTCAATTTTCATTCATTTTCTAAAAGAAAGAAATAAAAATGCAAAAGACATAATTTTTCAGATAATACGAAATTGAATTTCAAGCATCTGCACGCGCCACCAAGCGCATCCATGCGCGAGTGGGGCTGTGGCAGCGTGAATGTTTTTGGTTCCTTCCACACGCCAACATGCGCTTCCAGTTCGGCTCACTCCCAGCGCACAACGTACAATTGGTCAGGTGATGTCACCATGACATCACCCACGAGCATTCCCTTCTTTCGCTGCATGGATTTGTCCTTTTATTCCTACTCTATTGCTATTACTCTGTTGCTACTTAAAATGGAAGACAACTAGGTCCCAGTTGGACAGCGTGCGAGGCAAATCTCTGCGGGACTGGTGTTTCTGGAGGATTACTGTTAATCTTCTCCAACCAGTTTTTTAAACCTTTCGGTTCCTGTAACAGACTTGTAATTAGGCCTGTCAACGGATCGGATCCGATCCGATAAAACCCTATTCGATTGTCCAAATCTGATAACAGATCCGATGAAGTCTAGATCCATCAGATTCATTTGCTATTGGATCGGATATGATTAAACCTGATAGACCCGATTAGAGACCTGATCCGCAAAAAGTAATAAAATTAATATTGGAACCCTAATCTCTCTCTCGCGTGCCTCTCTACTCTCTGCCCTCTGCCTCACTCTCCCATCTCTGATATCGACAGCAAGAAACCCTAAAAAATCCACTATTGACAAACAACCCAGATGGTTTGTTTCGCTTCTCAGAGATGGAATCCCAGATCGTAATGATCAGAGCTTGACGACAACTCTCCATGTCCTGCCACCAAAGGTAACTCCCAGACTCTCCCCACGTTTTCCTGCATTCTCTCTTCCTTCCTCCTTTTCTGTCTCTCCAAACAATGGTTGTGTCCTCCCAGTTAGCTTTCCGAGAGAGAGAGAGAGAGAGAGAGAGAGAGAGAGAGAGAGAGAGAGAGAGAGAGAGATGGCGGTTAATGGGTCTTCTCTCTCCTATACATTAGCAGAGGAGCGAGAGAATGAGAAACAGGGAATTCATTTGAAGCCCCTCATTAGATGCTGGATTTTAATGCTTCTTTTTCTTCCCTGGGTCTCTGTTGACTGGTTGAGCTTTCTCCTCATGTAACTTCTCTATTTAATTTATTCCTATACTTTTTACACATTTTAAGACACTTCTATCTAGAAATTGGGTTCTTTTGCTTTGTCTTGCTAGCTTTTGTGCTAGAATGTTCTTCACCAACTGGTATTTTTATTTCTGGGTCTTTCATTTTCTATATGGCTGTTGTGATTATGGGTTACTTGTTTGCTTCAGTAGGTATTGCATTCTGGCTAATGCCCAATTGGGTGTTGGTGAAAATTCAGGAATAGGAGGCTTTTTTGTGTTTAGTTTGAATTTCTGTGCCAAACTAATTGTTTGTGGGTTTTCAATAACTATTGTTATTCATAAGAAGGGTGATTCTTGAGGAATGAGAGGGCCATTGATAAGTGTTGGTTCTGATATGGATTGGGCATTTAGGTTTTGAACTAAATATTGAAGGTATGCCTTGAGTGGCTGAGAATCTGGATGTGTGCCTTTGACTGTGAATCTTTGATTTGGATAATGTGGTTCTAGATTAGGGCAACTAGAATTTTTGTGCACTCTTTTCTCTTCATATGTTATTATTATTTTGGGAATCCTGGTCATCTTATGTAATTATATAAAAAATCTGGTCATCTTATGTAATTATATAAAAAATCTGCCAATGTGCCTTGCAAGATGTCATAATGTTTTGTGAGAAGTACCACTGATGCATGTATTCATTAACTTGGTGAAGACAATTTTTTTTATTCTTTAATCTAGTTTTTCTTTATCTATACCTCACCCATTTCCCTGAGAGCATTATTTGATATGTTCAATTATTGTCGGGTATTTATATGGTTTCTTTCTGCAAAAGCAGGCCAAAAAAATCTAAAGTATTTTTGTTTAACCATTTTCTAATTTTAATATTGTTCTTTAGATTTTACTTTCTCCATATTTCCTTTATTTTGCTTCTAACATGAAGGCTTTTGAGAATTAGATGGGTTCCTTTATTTTGCAATTGCTCTTCAAATCCAATAATAGTATTTTAATCAAAAAAGGGGAGAGCAGAATTTGTTTACGAATCAAACAAGGGGTTATATCTATGTCTACCAAAGTGATAGAAAATCAATGTCATAGAAACAAGGGCTCATATCTTTTCCAATCATGTTGAACCAGAAAAAGAAAAAAAGAAGAAAGAAAAAGAATTGTTTGTGCGCTGCATGATACAAAAAATCATCTTGTTTTGGTAATGGGTTAGTGAAATGTTGTTTGGCAACACCACCTGGCATTTAAATTGAAATCTTGAATTTTATTTTATTTGGGTTTTGATTTGGAACTTTTTTTTATCCCTCAAGTATGTTTTGATTGCAACATGAAGAAGTACTAGATACTACTGTACGAGATACTAAGGTATATAATAGCTTCAGCCGTTATATTAAGTGAATGTGATATTAAAATGTATAAACAATTTAATATAGTTGTCACCTATTTTAAAGCATATTTGATGATGATTCCAGGATTCTTTTAATTAGTTGCTCTTTCAAATCCTGCAAACTTTTCCTTCTTAGTTGATCATAAGTGCTGGTTCTTTGGGATGCTACCCCTGTAACTTTCTCTTGTAATTTCTACTTATCTCATAATCATAAAATTATCTTAAAGCAAGTGATTACACTCCCGGTAGCAAAATATCGACAGAAGGGTAAACAGAGATCTCTAATGAATTCATATTATCCTATCAAATGAATAAAAGCATTGACAAATTCTCATCCCATATAAAATTTAACGAGACACCAGGGCCATGGAAATACTTAAGAGTTTATTCAGATGTATTTACACCTCACAGTCTCTAATATACTCAATTGTGTTTTGTGGTCCATATGGTGGGAAAGAAGTCCTAGCGCTTTCGAAGAAGTTGAGAATTTAGTTCATTGCTTAAAGAGAATTATTCTCATTTAACTGTTTCTGTGGTTAAGAAAGGATGTTTCCTTTAGTTTTCTTCTTTTGTTGATTTTTTGGATGAGCCAAACATGCCAGTAGATAATCATTCTCATGTTTATGGATGGTTGTTGACATGATATTTAATTTGTTTGCCTTCTATAGTGTATATTTGACATATTGAAGGATGTCTATTAATCCTACTCAACCTACTGATAGTGGTAGGACTGAGGATTTTATTGAATTGGGTGAGGAGGTAACTCAAGGTCTTCCAAAAAGGCGAAAACCAACATCCAAAGTGTGGAAAGACTTTGACAAAATTGAAACACCTAGTGGAGAAGTTGTTGCTAGGTATAAACGTTGTAAGAGAGACTTTGTTTGGGGTAGTAGTAAAGGAACAAGCCACTTGTTAAAACATTTAGATAGTAGATGTCCAGTACTACAACAACTTAACGTAAATGCTTCTAGAAATGTCTCTACTCCTAAGATGGCAACGTTTAAATTTGATCAAGAAAGGGGTCATATGGATTTTGCTAAAATGATAATCAAGCATAAGTACCCCTTTAACATGGCTGAACATGAGTTTTTTGAGATATTTTGCAACAATCTTCAGCCATTGTTCAAACTTGTCTTTAGAAACACAATTAGGGAGGATGTCCTTGATGTTTACCAAATGGAAAATGACAAGTTATATCAATTTTTGGATGGACTTTCTTGTAAAATCACTCTTACGACTGATTTATGGACCTCCGATCATCAAAGCTTTGCTAATATTTGTTTAATTGCGCATTATGTGACTGATGATTGGGAATTGAAGAAGAAGATTCTTACCTACAAGTACATCGAGCACCCTCATGATGGAGAGACTTTGTTTAGATTCATTAGAGATTTAGCGTTGGAATGGAACATAGACAAGAAATTATTTGCAATGGTGGTTGATAATGCGACAAACAATGACGTCATGGTAAGACTTCTTCGGGATTGGCTTTGTGACAAATCAATATTAGCTTTAGGTGGGGAGTTGTTTCATGTGAGATATAATGCACACATACTCAATTTAATTGTGCAAGATGGGTTGAAAGTTATAGGAAATCTCATTTCTGAAGTTAGGGAAAGTGTAAAGTATTTAAAGAAGTCTTCTTATGCAAAACAAAAATTTGATATTGCAGTAAATCAACTCAAATTGCATGGTAAGAAAAAGGTTCCAATGGATGTTCCTATTAGATGGAACTCCACATGCTTGATGCTTGAAGCTGCAATAGGGTTGAGAAATGCATTATTTCGCCTAGAGCAAATTGATAAAAACTATAAGCACAATCCTTCAAAAGAGGAATGGGAAATAGCAAAGGTCATTAGTGGGTGTTTGAAGATTTTCTATGAAGCTACCTCTCATTTTAGTGGAACTTCTTTTCCAACTTCAAATGTATTTTTTCCGGATATATGTCTAATTCAACTCCATTTGAGGGAATGGGAGGTTAGTGAGCATGAATGTCTTCGTTTGATGGTCGGTCCAATGTTAGAAAAGTTCGAGAAATATTGGGAAGATTGTTACTTGGTGTTAGCCATTGTTGTGGTTCTTGATCCAAGGTGTAAATTGGTTTTGGTGCAATATTATTATGATAGAATTTATGGTAAGAATGCTCAAAGGCATGTTAAAAGGGTCCAAAATGCCTTCATTGATCTATTTAGTGAATATAGGGGTACTTTCTCCTCTTCCATGGGTTCTTATGAACATATTACTGATGATGGTAGCTCAAGTAACAATCAGTTAGTTTCTAGTTCTTCCAACCAAGAGAGCTTGTCTAGTTTCTTCGAGTGGTATATGCGGGATCGCGCTTCTAGTATTTGCAATTATCAAAAATCAAAATTGGAGCAATATTTGGAGGAACCGGTTTTTCCAAACAATGAGAATTTTAATATTATACATTGGTGGAAGATTAATAGTGCTAAACATCCTATTTTAGCAAGAATGACCCGTGATATTTTAGCTGTTCCAGCCACTACAATTGCATCAGAGATTGCATTTAGTGTGGGAGGAAGGGTGATTGATGAGACACGTGCATCTTTACTTCCGAATATTGTGGGGGCTTTGGTGACTACAAATGACTGGATTGAGTCACACAAAAATAGAAGTAAGAATTTACTAGAAGTAATTTATTGTTGTTATTTTTTGAAATGCATATTATAACTGAGATGTGATTCTTTTGGTATTTTCAAATGTCGAAGAAAGTGTACCGGATAACTGATTTGCTGCTTCTGCACATTTGAATGTGGCAGGTTTTATTCTCTCTTTTTATATCAATTCTGCACAACCAACTCTTAGTTTGCGTTTTATCTCCTATCACCCAAAGAATTAGCATTATGTAATGTAGGACGTTGGTAGTAATTGTGATCAGGCACCTTTTCCTAAGAGAAATTTGTCCACAATTGTTCTTGACTTTACTTGTCTGGTTTTAAACACTAACATGCAAGCTATGTCTCATTAACTTGCAGTGTTGTGGCCCTTGTATGTGTATCAACAGAGTCATCCATTGAACTTGATTATCCTTGGACTTTTTACACTGTGCTTGGGTCTCACTGTTGGTGTAAGCTGCGCCAACACAGATGGTTTGTCATTTCTTCCCAACTTCTGAAATTTGGATGGTGAAATGTTGACTGCTTGATGATTCACAATATACTGTCTAATATCTTTTTGCATTGGGTGTTTATAGGAAAAATTATGCTTGAAGCCTTAATTTTGACATTAGCTATGGTAGCTTCCTTGATTGGGTACACTTTCTAGGCTTCTAAGAAGGGCAAGGACTTCAGCTATCTAGGAACAATCTTGTTTCCCTGAAACAAGTTGTCTAATGTTTCTTTACCTTATCCATAACTGATTGCAAAGGTTACTCTGGCTGTAGACTACCAATCTTGTTTTCTTTACCAATCTTGTTTTCTTGGACTTCAGTCTGTAGTATATTAGTAAAATGATGCTACTGTGACATTTCTAGTATCTTCTATATAAATGCTGAATAGGCCTACTGTCTTTACTTATGCTTGAATCAAGTGTGTTTTATAGCTTTATGAGAAAATAAAATCTCTGCTTGCTAAATTTCGGATTTTATATTTTTGCCAATGCTTTCTATGGCTGGTAGGCAAGGTAGCTTGTGCTGTGTTGGCATATGATAAATTTACAGCAATTGGGAGCTGAGTGGGTTTCTCATATGTTTAGTGACTCTGGTTTTATGGTTCATTGTCTGGCTGAGGATCAAATTTTGTATGGCTGATTGTGTTGTTTTCTATTTTTGAAAGAGTTCTCCTAACTTCTCAATCATATTTGGATCCTTTAATTTAGCTTGTTTCCCTTAATTTCATACAAATTTGTTGTGATTTATTTGGAAAAATAAACTAATGGAGCACATGAGTTTCCTTCCACCTACCTTGGGCCTTAAAGGAATTATTCCAATCTTGGAAAGACTGGTAGTTCTACAGTCTACCTAGTCCGTTATGCAGTGTTTAACCCCTTATTTAGAGCTATAAAATAAATTAAGTGACTCATATTTGGCTCTTTAATAGGTTGTTCAGTCAGTTTTTTAAACCAAGTTTAAGTTAATTTTAAAGTTTGGCTTGATAAGTCTACAAATGACTGGTCTAGTGAAATTGCAAACAAATGTGAATTTTACATGATTCCTGAGTTAAAGGCATGTACATTTTCTACATCTTGCTATGGTTTAAAAAAAATTATGCTAGAATAGAAAGTAGAATAATAGCAAATCAAAGCAAAGCTTTAAAAAAAAAAAAAAAAACAGATCTGGCCAGGTAATCAGGTCAGACCTGATTGTTAATGGGCCGGGTCTGAATCTGAAATTTTCAAACCATCAAATTCAGATCTGTAATTTACTAGATCTGGATCTGAATCTTCTAGATCTGGTCCAAATTTGGCCCATTGACAGACCTACTTGTAATTATCTGTGACTACGATACTACTCAACATCAAAACTCTAATCAATAGTACATAAACCCCACCCTAACTTAGGACTTCACGTTTAAGATAGGCTGCCTAATTCAAGAGAGTAAATCGAAAATTTCTTTGATTGACTATTATGACTCAACTATTATAGGAATAGAGACTCCACCCAATTAACCAAACATGAAGAATTATATTTCAGGTAAAGCAACCATGATTCCCTAGTCCCAATCTTAGAAGTGCCATAGGTGAAGAACTGTCAGGATAGGTTTTGGTTTGTTTTTCTTATAGGCAAAATTTGAAAAGGAACCCTATCCTTTGTAGGATTTTATTCCGAGCAATGCGAGATTTTAGTTATAAAGATAAGTTCTCCAAACAATGAAGAAAAGAAAAGAAGAGAAATAAAAATACATAGAAAATCAAAAACCTTCACACAGCCATTATTTTTCTCCATCCCTGCCAATCCTTCACCGAAGCATCGTCACCCACCACATGGCCGTACCTTTCTGCTATTTCTTTTTAAATTTTTTGTCTTCTGCTTCTTCTAGTCATGGTGAAATACCTACAAAGTTTGAAATAATAGGAAAAAATAATAAAATAGAACAAATAAATGCTTGAGAAAAAAGTTAAAGTAAACCTGATCCGAAAATAAATAAATGCATTAAGCAAAGTGAACCCCAAACAAATAAATGATAAAAGCAAATAGAAATTATAGAAGTAGCAAACTTGAACAACCAACGTGAAGAATATATGCAGGAGGGGTGGCCACTGCCCTTCCTATCTCATCCCTCCTTTCAATCCGGACCACCTCCTCACGTATATCCTCACCAACCTCCAACATGGCTGCACCATAGTAACTCCCATATTAGTATCTGTAACAAATTTTTCAAAGCCTTCAAAACTATCAAAACAATATCAAGAAAATAACAAAACAGAGCAAATAGTGCCTAAAGAAAACGTAAAAGAGCAAACATAAGCCTAACCTTTGTGAATATGAGATGCTTGAGAAAAGATTGAAATCCATCTCTAAAAAATAAAAGGCCACCTTCCTTGCTTTCCTTCTTCCTCTTACTTTTCTCCACCATATTAGCACCTCTACCATACATGGAGATGAAAGAAAAAGGACAAGAGGAAAAGAACAAAGGGAGAAGAAAGGATGAAGGGGTGGGTTCGGCCATAGCCTCATTGATTTTGGCTGTCTGTCTCTGCTTCCTCTCCCCTTCCCTATGTTTATGTAAAATGGGTCCTCGCCTTGCTGTGTCTTAGAGAGAGGAAAAAGTCTAGGCAGTCCCGATTGCGCCTAGCAAAGCCCTAGAGAGAGAAGAGAGAGTGGCTTGTGAGAGGGAGTGAGTAGGCTTTAGAAAGATAAAAAGAATGAGATTGTGAGTATAAAGTGAAGAGACGTATACTTTGAAATAGAAAAAAAGCTACATCAAAAATCAAGAGAGCATTGTGTTGGACAGAAAATCCACGTGCCAAAGGAGACATCTTCCCTGTTTAACCTTTAAATTTTGAAAATGAGTTTAACATTTCAACTGCTTGGAGACCCGGGCTAGCCTGAGTTGCGAGACAAAGATCAAGAGAGCATTTATTGTACTTCAACCATCTCTGAAGCGATGTTTTGAAGCGAGAATCCAAAGAAAAAAGATACGTTGAAAAATCATCTCAGCCTTTGAATAGAAACCAAAACCAATTTCAGCCATTGGATGCTAATGTCTCTACGAGACATTTGGAAAAGAGAGGTGATTTTCCCCCTCCCTGGCACACCCCCTCCCCGGCCTCACTCCAAATTTAAATTACTTTTATTCTTATACTCTTTGCACACTTTTTTTCATTAGTTCTAGTCTAAATATGTTTTGTTATTTTTGTGTTTTTTTTTCATTGGTTTTGTTTTTTTTTTTTAACCAGTTTTCTTATTTTTTTATCAGTTTTATTTTTTTTTAAATAAAAAAATTTTTAGTATATGTTTGTAATCTCTTGTTTATTTTTAATTATAAATTTTAGAAATCATTATTTGTAAAAATTTAAAGAGAGAGAGAGAGAGAAGTTTTGACATATGTCATGAGTTATCAAGAGTTTGAAGAGAGATAATTTAAAAGGAATGGAAGGTTTTGACATGTGTCAAAAATTAAATAAACAAAAAAAAAATTGATGGAAAAAACAACAAACAAAACTTATTAAAAAAAAAGAAACAAAACTAATGAAAAAAAAAAACTAAATAAAAATTAAACAAAACTAAAAAAAAAAAGATACACGAAAATATATAAAAAAGTGGGGGGTCGAGTTAGGAAGGTAATTTAAAGGAAGGAAGAGATTCTTATATATGTTAAAAATTATATAAAATGAAAAAAAATAAAAAAATTTGATGAAAAAATAATAAACAAAATTGATTAAAAAAAATAAACAAAACTAATAAAAAAAAAAACTAAATAAAAATTAAATAAAACTGAAAAAAAATAAAAGTGAAGGAGTTCAAATAACTTGTTATTTTAAAAAAGAAAGAGGAGTATAAAGGTAATTCAAATCGGGGACAAAATTTGCAGTGGGTGGCTGTGTCAAGCAGGGGATGGGAGAAGCAATTTGCTTTGGAAAAAGACTGAGCTGAAATTTAATATATAGATTTTCATATTGCCATAATTTTCAAATCACATAATTTAAATAGGCAAAAACAATTGTCATCTTTCTAGAAGTACTGATCACAGAACAAGAAAAAATGTATAGTTGGAGAACAAAAGTGCCAAAGTTCCGCTTACAGAAAAAATTCCTTTTCAAATGTTTCTCAAATGGAGAAGCAATATGATCCGAAAATTCCCAGATCCTATTAAAATGTCGTGGGCTACATCACGGTATTGCTTCGGACCAAATAAAAGTCATGTACTTGTTTCACCATTAATGACCAAGAAATAAACGAATTTCTCCATAACAGCCCAAATATACATGCTTAGACATGGAGATGCTTCCTACTCAACATGAGAACAAGTTACAAAAGTTTTGATACTAATGTAGAATAATTACGATACGGAAGTGAACTCAAATATACCTTATGAGTGTCAAACCCGAAGGAGGATCCGAGATCTTTAAACCTAAAGATGCTCTATGTACAACTTGTGAGTAGGTCCTGCAACGTACCTGTGGTGGAGTGCAATCAAAACTCTAAAGGGCCAACTATACTCACACTATTCACCACTCAAGTGCACTCTAACACTATGTTTACAAGAGGGATGAACTTTTCAAGAGAAGAGAGAGAGACTCAAAATTTCACCATACCTTTTGCGTAATCTGTATTACAAACATATATACAGAATATGGCGTGGTTATACCCTACAATAACCATCCTGAACTTCTCTGTGAGGGATGGTTCCAATAACCACAATTCATGGGTCATAGGTCCGGTTTTGAGCATGCTCATGGGGCCGAATCCGACCTTGCACCAAGAGATTCAATATTCAATAGCTTTTCTTACACCAGACTATTCATCTTTATAGCCTAAACCCTATTGTTTACATCAAAACTGCTGCTAACTGAATTGCCCTCCAAATCAACCTAACTTCCTTCCTTTCACGTACTCTGCTTTGCCAACCAAAAACAGGGTCGAACAGGGTGTTAGTAAAGCTCACCCAAGCCATGTGTTCGATTACCCCTGCTTGGCCTCTTCCAAACAGCTTCATTACTGTTACGTATTTCAATTTCTACCCCTAACATGGTTGTTTCACTTCGGTTTAAAAATTTTAATGAGTTTTAAAATAGGTTCAAACTTGATTTATTTAATTTTCGAGTAGATTTTAAAAAATTTTAATCAAGCTGGAATGGCTTTATTTTTTTAGTGTAATGGATCTTATAAGATACACTAATTACAAACTTATGAAAGTGTAGCAATCTTAATTTTGAATTTCTGAACTCTTAACCTAGTAGAAAATTTCTCTTAGGCTTAATATTTAACAGACATATATAGGTGCAATTAGGGTTTGCTTCTTTTCTATTGTTAGAAGAAAAAGAAAAGGAAAAACAAGAATGTTACTCCATAAATGGATATGAAAAATGAGATAAATATATTCTTGTTTCTTCGAAACAAATATTTTGGGATTTTATTTACTTTTGGATTCTCTCTCTCGCCACTGTAGTTTTGGTTCCTAAATTTCTTACTTCACCAGATCAAGGCCTAGTGACAAAAAATTCGCTAGCTTAGTATATTATAATTATACATACATTTATTATGAATGCTTAGAGTGTAATTCATATTTGTAAAGGCCAGAACCCTTCTTTGATTGGCGAAACCCTTCAAATCTCCTTTTGGTGATTGACATAACTCATGTAATAAGAAAGAAAAAAATTGACACAAATTGAACATAAATGATAGATGATGTATTAATTAAAGTAGTTTTTCTTTCTTTTTTTTTTGAAGAAAAATCAATTGTTAAAATCTTGTAACTAATTTGTTTTAATAAATATTTTTTGCTCAAAAAATAAAGTTAAATAACATAAAATCTCAATACATTTGATAGTTACAATATATAAATACATTGTCTTATAGCTAAACCCTTATATATGAAATTAGTTCCCCAACAGTCTTCATGAAATTTCAAAAATAAATTGAAAAGAATTTCCCAACATTTTCTATTTTATTTTTGTTGTTGTACAAAATTTGAATTGGATTAAAAAAAAAATTGGCCATTTTCAGCTTTTTGAGGATGAGAGGTGGCGCCCATTTGCTCAAATTCTTAGTTTAAAGCCTTAATCCGATAAAGTCTCCTAGCATGCTACCGGGCCACTTTTAATCTAGTGGGCTTTAGGTGACCTTAATAACTGAACACTTAATGGAGACATACCCTCGATTTGTCAGATCGTTGGCTAGCCCACCTCTATAATAGCACAAGCCGAGTCGCCAGGCCCGACGTTGTCTTATTATATAACAATGCGCATTTGCCCATCCGGCCGATGTGGGAATGGGCCCTGAACCCACTTATGAGAAGATAATGATATTTACCAAAATTTGGGCCCTGAATTAGCATCAATTCTTTTGAAGCCGATGGAAAATGAAATAAATTTCTTTTTTCTTTTTTGGTTTCGTAAACTGGATGAAATTGGTATTGAACTCGAAGTCCGTGTATATCTGAAACAAAATTTTCGCCTAAGCTAGGTGACACCTTCATCGATCATGACCAAGCATTTCTATTTGATAAATGGCAGTTACGATATAGTATGGCGGAATGGTATTAACAGAAATCATGATATTCAAATTTTGAATTATGTTTATAGATGTTTAGAACAAGAATGCAGAAATTTGGGGGCTTTTTTCACTGTTTGCTGGGGTATTTGGCAGAATCGGAATCAAATGACTTTCAACCAAAGGTCCAGAACTGCCGGTGACATTGCCGGGTATGCTAGTAACTACTTCCAAGCTTTTGTTCATGCCTAAGAGCGGTCTACTATCCCTATTGTTCAAGAGGTTAATTGCACATGGCTGCCCCCAAGTGATGGTGATTTTAAAATTAATTTTGATGGAGCTAAGTTCAAAAATTATAATGCGACAGGTGTAGGAGTCGTGGTTCGTAACCAAAATGGGAAGTCTGGGCTTCTGTGACAGAAAAAATTCAATTTATAGAGAATGTTGACTGTATTGAAGCTACTGGTTTGATTAAAGCTATACAATTTGCATTGGAATTGGGACTAAATGCTATTGAGATGGAAGCTGACAGTTACCAGAACTATTCGGGATTCAGTTGACCATCTCTTCACCTTTGGTCATATCAGTTATACAGCTTGTGAGTTATCTAACATATCACGTTAGCGGAATAGAGTCCCCCATTGTTTAGCCAGAATGACATGTGATTTTGAGTCTCAACGAGTGTGGATGAAGGAAGTTTCACCTTCCCTAGTCCCTCTTGTTTCTTGTGAAGCTGTTAACTTATTGTAAGCGGCCTAGAGCCTTCCCAAACAAAAAATAAAAAAAAAATTTTTAATTTGTAAAGCTTGTAAGTTTGACTGGAAACGTGATGGAAATCAAATTCTATAGTAATCTATGAATCATATCAGTTTTTGGCCGAATTGCATTAGAAATTTTTTGTTTTATTTATAATTTTGTCAAGCACTTTTCATTTTTTTATAGATATTTTTCAAAATGTTTTTCTTCAGGTTTTTAGTATATGAGTTTAAGCTTAACTCGAAATTGTTATTGTTGATAATTTTTCCTACTTTTTCCTGTCCTAGTCAACTTTTGATTTAATAGTTTTGAGAGAAAGAGTTCTCTTTATTTCTTTTGTTCTTGTGATCAATAGTTACCTACTTTTATGATAATTTTGTGAAAAAATTTAAAAGATTTGTAATTTTTCAATACCACTTGCTGCATCATGTAGCCAAATGATTCAGAAACAAATTCCAAACACTTCCTTCTTAATTTGAAACTGAGGCTGCGTTTGATACCAGCTTTTTGGTTGGCTTTTTTAAAGCTAATAAGCAAAAAAATAAAAAAATAAAGTTGACTTTTTTACTTTTTTATTTATTTTTATCTAAACTAAAATAAAAAAAATAAAAAAATTAAAAGAACTTGACTTTTTAACTAATGAGCTTAAAAACAGCTTGACTTTTAAACCCTACCAAACATATACTTAGACAATTATCCTTTAAAAGTTATCTCAGTACTAATTGGCATGGTGTTTTGGTCCACCAGTAGATCCAATAGATAAATAGCTACATGGGTGGACAAAAGTAACATGGCTTTTAATCATTCAATTGCTTATCAATCAGCAGCAGTCATTTGTCGTGCATCATGTGGAAGAAGTCCAAATCGAATTACATATGTTCATACACTAAGACTTCGGGGACCTTAAAATTTTGACCAATGTCAAATTTATATTTTCTATTGGTACCCAAAATGAAATTATAGATAGACTATTTTATATATTTGTGATGTAGGCTTGTCTTTTAATAACACACAGTCATCTACAAGAGACTCAATCATACATATTTTGAGAATAAAAACTTAAATACTACCACGTGTTTGGGCCTCTGACTAGTAGTTTATATTTTCTACTGGTACCCAAAATGAAATTACAGATAAGCAATTTTATATATTTGTGATGTAGGATTGTACTTCAACAACACACAATCATCTATAAGAGATCCAATTGTACATATTTCTAGATAGGAACTTAGGTGCCACATGTTCGGGCCACTGACCAAAAGGTTTGACCCCACAGAACAAGTATGAAAACTTGAACTCAATTATTAAGCGAAAAAATCAGAATTGTTATTACTGAACCATCCACTCAGTGGTGACTTACAAATTTGCAGTCCCAGAAAATCCACGACCAACAGTGAATACACTTGAGATGACATATATATTTATATTACATTCTATTTTTTTTAGTTCCTCGAGTAAAGGTAGTCCCTTGTATTTCCATTTAATCATCGGATAAATCATTAACTGAGCCTCCTCAACTTATGAGACCAACTGAATTATGTAATACGAAAATTGGAAAATGAGCGGCTGGATGCGTTAGCAACTTTTTCTTTTGTAATACGAAAATTGTTTCCAAAGGGAAATTATTTACGTAAATCTTTTTGATGGAACCCTTGCCCCTTCGCTCAGATGAGTGAACCATTTTTCTACATATCATGGCTCTTGTAAAAGAAGCACAGCAGAACCCAACAATTATAAAATTAACTGGATAATAAATTGAAGAATTATTTTCAAGTAAATTAATATCAGATAAATATATAAGTAATAAAATAATAGCAAGTACTCACTAAGATAATAAGACAAAGAATTAATAATAATTATAGCATTACTCAGTAATAATAATAGATATAAAATACGACTATTTGTTCTAGGGTTAATTACATTTTTCACCCCTATCCTTTACACCAAATCTTATTTCAAGATCTTTACTTAAATTGTAACAATTAAGCATTTATACTCCTAATTTGTTGTAATGTCATGAAGTGAGATTTGTTTCAATTGAAAATCAAGGTCTCAGAGTGAGATTTAGTGTAAAGTACAAGAGTGCAAAATATAATTAACCATTTCTTCTAACTACACAGAAAAAAACTATGATAATTGTAATCAAAAGATCATGATGATTATCAATAACTACAAACAAAGATAAAAGGCAACAAAAATTCAGATTTATTTGTGTGTGCAATATATATAATATCTCAAGTTTTCAAAAAGAATAAAATTTAAATGATTCATATAAAGAGAAAAAGAAACAATAACATGTTGTACAAGTTGCTTTGACAATTAGATGGTTTTAAGGTTTGAATTGTCATGAACCATAAAATTTATTATTTATTTTTTAGGGTAATAGAGTTGTTCCTTTGTACATGGATCCCTTATTTGTTTCATTGTTTTCTTTTGTTTTAATGAAGAAAGAAAAAAGATTGTGTAGTGGATACATTACAAATAAATACCCTTGCTTTGGTGTCATGGTCGGGAGTGGTGGAGAATGTGGATTTCGTTTATCATCTGTTGTGGTTGTTAGAGCAATTTCAATGGGCTCTCTAAAGTGATTCTCTTAGTTATTTTAGAGAATCAAATCTTAGAAATGGTTCTTCAACTGACTCTTTATATGACTTTCTATTTTAGAGAGTTTTATTTTGGCTCTCCAAATGTAAAGAGTCAAAAGTGGTTTTCCAAATTTTAATTCACAAATCTCTCTCATCCTCTCTCCTCTTTTTTCCCCTCTTTTCTTGAGGTGAATGTTAAAAAATGAATAATTCATAAGATGGTTAGTTAAAATAGAGAGTGTTGTTAGAATATTTTGTCAAAAAATAGCTAGCTAAAATAAAGAATGGAGTTTAGATAACTCCATTTGATAGAACCCCTGGCTAACATGGCCTTATTCATTCTATATTTTTAACGTTAGTGCTGTATTGTTCGTTTTTGCTTTGGTGTCATGGTCTGAGAAAGATATTACTCCTATGAGAAAGATATTGCTTTGATAGAAGGATGATTATTTGATGATCAAGGGATGCTGTGTTGGCCCATAGAAGAGGGTTGTTACGCTTCGCCAGTCTCTGCTCAAGCAGACATTTCGCTTGGCCCTCGAGGAGATCAAACTCAAGTTCATCGACACATCTTCGAAGTTATGGACATGGACGCTGCCAGACTACACAAGAATTAAGCAGAAGTTTTATGGACGCGTGAAGGCATAATAATGGAAACATTTACAACTTTTTGCTGTTGGTGCAAGTTAGGTGAACATGGTTCAGTGCCTGTGATGTTCTTTGATGCTTTTTCCATCAAGTTGACCTTTTTTCTTATATTAATTTTGGGGATCTGCAGTGCTGAGACTTGAACAACCTCGATGCAAGTTTTTTCTTTTTCAGAGATTTGAACTGCAATTTTTGGATTTGGACCTTAATTTTATTTGCCCTTTTGTTTAGTCCAGTGAGGTGGTTTCATTTGCATATCCTCACAGTCTGTTTGAAAATTGTGAAAATGAAGGGAGAGAAAGATTAAGTATTGTTTATTATTCTTTCACTGTTTGATTTTGAAAAGAAAATAAAAAAAAAATAAAGAGAAAAGAGAAAGAGAAAGAGAGAGATTATTTTCAAACTTTCCCTCTCTTTTCTTTTCCTTTTTCCTTCTTTTCTCTCTCATCCCCTTTCCCTTCCCTTTCTTTCCTTTTCTCAACTTCCAAACAGACTGTAATTAATACCCGAGTGTAAAATTGGATCGGAGATTTGATACTAGGCTCATAATTTTTTTTCTCTGCCCATTTCCCTATAAGCTGCAATCTTGGTAGCAATCATTGTAAATTTCTGAAGCAGGTCCACACACTCACTGCCTCACATAGCTGCACTAGGGCATATGAATGTTTAATGTGTATCAGTAACCCATAACATCATAATCACAGCTGCTTGTAGATGGCTATGGTAATTAATAGCATTGAGGGACTTTGTTGATGAACATGGTTAAGCTGAGCATGTAGGTGTGTTAACGAGTATTTATTTATTTTGGTTGCCTTGTGTGCTTACAAATTGCATATGCAATCACGAACGGAGCCATTTGGAAGACAATATGAGGCCCGACCCCACTACCGTAGATATATCCTATTATGCTAGGTATAATAAATATACCTCCAGTTGATATAATATATTTGTACCCCTTAATAAATAGCCTGTCCCCCTCCTATACAAAACCTTCCCAGCTGCCCTACGCCAGTTCATTGTCCAATTTATTCATCAATTTTGTGTAATTTTTATTCTTTTTTTATTTAAAATATCTTTCTGTATTTAAAATAGCTTAACTTGTACACATTATTCAAAAAGTAAATCTAATTTTTTTAGAGAGAAACCAAAAAAACACTTTTTTTTTTGAGAAAAAAACCAAAAAGTAAACCCACTTTCTCTTGAGAGAGAAACAAGCAGAAGCCCAAAAGTTTTGAAAAAATCAAAACTGTTCTTCGTCTTTGGCCTATCCTGCTATGTACGTATTTAATATATTCACCAAATTTCTAGTAGAGAATATAATACAAAGTAAATTCAATTTCTCTCCCTAAAAATTCTCGTGGACTAAAAAGAATTGTAGGTTTTACCATCTCATACTCGAAGTGGTTAGTTTCAATCGTTCTATTTTGTAATACAATGAAACTTAATCTTATAATGACAGAAAATTGTGCATCCTTCACTGTGTATATGATTATGTTATTCAGATGTTAGTCCAAAAATATTTTATTATGTACTTTCTTTTAATTTTTGCAATCCAAAATCTTGGTTAAAACCTAACTCTGTTAATTTTTTTTACTAATTTTTACTTTTCGTTTGTTGTGTTTGCAAACTGCATATGTGTATACAATTGAGGTAGACTCAGTTTTGTTGAAATGATTTGGATGCTTGAATTGGCCTGTGAAGTTTTTCTACCTACATGTTGATGATGATCCTTCAATAAAATTCCATGCGCAATTGATGTTGATGAAGAGGATGATGACGACGATGATAGAGATGAGGAGATAAGATCATTGGGATGCTTCCCCATAATCACTTCCAGTGTTAAAACCTCAAAACTATAAACATCGCACCTCTCATTCACTTCCATTGCATATGCAAGTTCTGACCAGAAAAAAAGCCCAAAAACCAAGCTCATGCTCCATATCCAGACAATGGTGAAGTTGATTTAAAAATAATTAAAGAAATATAGGAGAGAGAGAGAGAGAGAGAGAGAGGAATAAAAATTTTACAAGCTCATGCGCAAGAGATCGATTGGATTAATGAGTTGAGTCCCTAGTGACTAAAGAAGTCCAAATCGGACACATGAGGCATGTATTCGGAACCCAAAAAAACATCCTTGCTTGATATGTCTCGTTTGACGATTGGAGGCGAACAATTGTGGTGCATATAAGATAGAGCATTTGCCACACCCTTAACAACATTCACTCTCTTAATCCAATCAAAGTTTACTGCTTCATCCTCTGTGCTCAGTACCTTTTGCAAGCTTCCCCCTTCCAAGAACTTATAAACCAAAAACGAGTGCCTTTGGTGTAAAGAGAAACCGTAAAGCTTCAAGATGTTGTGATGCCGTAATTCTGTTAATGCACATATCTCACTAGGAAATCCTTTCCAGGTGTCTCACACACACACACACACACACAACTTCCACATCCTCCTTCACTAATCACCAACTTAACATAATTGACAATTATTAGTTTAATTAAACATGATTAACATAAGATAATTCATGTGATGAATTAAGTTAATTAAACATAGATTAAGCCTACTAATCACCCCTTAATCTTACTTAAAAAAATAAAAATCTCACTATAACTTACACATATTAAAACATGTTAAACAAGCACCTCAATTAGTATCAATACCTCATAAAATGCATTAAAATCAAGTTAAGAATGAAGTTAAGAGAATTAGGGTCTCACACGTTTAATACAACTTTTTTTTAGCTATTTTTGTTTTGTATTTTTGGCTTATAAGCAAACCAACTAAATTTTTTTTGCTTTTATAAACTAAAGATAAAGAAAAAAATAAAAAAGCTAAAAAAAACTGTCCATTTTACTTATAAGATAAAAAATATTAGGTCAAAATGCTCTACTAAATAAGCCGTACATAACCCGACCCGTGAATAGCCCTAACTGCCACTTAATTAGGGTGCATAACTGCACATGGTCCACTCAATTCGTTTAATACTGAACTCACAAAACCGACAAAGAAATGTATGATTTAAACGGCGGGCCTATTAATTTTTCACATAAAATAACGAGTGGTTAACCATTTCACTCTCAGTCCATGTGGGAATGATGACTGTTATATTGTGTTTGAAACTTAAATTTATCAAAAATAAAAAAAATAAAAATAAAAATAAAAAAAATACAAAAAAAAGTGAAAAAAATGTAAGATTTCAAATCTTTATTTATTTTTTATGTTATTTTTCTTTTTACTTTCTCTAACAACCAAACACAATATCTGATTTTATATATTCTTTTCTTTTATTTTTTTCTCACCAAATTCTTGATCTAAACGCAACATAATAAATCGAAAGCAAGAACCATGCTTTTTGCAGGAGTCAATCTAATACACTGTTAGTGATGTTGGATGCCCACCATTGAATCCTTCTAGTTCTCAAGTCTAAACCATTCGAAGAATTCTCAATTGACCAAAGTAAAAAAAAAAATAAAAAAAAAGATAAGCAAAAAGAAAAAATGTGTCACAATTGAAATGATAGAGGATGTATTAATTCAAATAGTTTGTGTATTTTTTATTGAACAAAAATGAACTGTTAAAATCTTGTAACTAATTTGATTTAATAAATATTTTTTCTCAAAAAAACAAAATTAAATAACATAAATTCCAAGTACATTTGATACATTAAAAATATATAAATACATTATTTTACATATTTTTTGGGTAAGGCTAAGCCGAAATTTAAACAAAATTCTGAAGCACATCCATTACCATAATTGGATTACAAATGATGAATGGGCCTAGTGGGCCATCGGATTTATGATCACCTTGCATGAAGTGACCCTTGTAGAGTATATGAATATCACAAACTATTGGGCACCTAAAAATATTATGTTTTCAATAATAAAAGTCATTTGTCAAGAAGTAATATTTTCTCACGAATTCTTTTGAGAAGATGAAATATGGGACTTATAATTTGGAAACACCAAATCAGTTCTCTCTTTAATTTATAGAATAGTATGAGATTAAACAAAACTAAAACACAGCCATTAAGAGAATCTTTTGACTGATTAAAAACAGTAAAGCCTGGTGAGGTTTCCCATCAAGCAAAGGCATCACATTTTTATTTGTTTTACCCAATTAAGCGTATAATCATAGTGTATGAATAAGCATCTTCATCAACTCAATCCACCTGCATATACTTTGATTAAGCACATTTTAATCAGTGTATGAATAAGCATCCACATCAACTCAATCCACCTGCATATACTTTGATTAAGCACATTTTACATCACTTGTTAAATTACCACTTGACCTAAAAATCTTGTCTTGTACGTAGAAATGTAACATATAGAGACAAAAATAAATATAATGCAGTTGGAGAAACAAATACAAATGAAAAAACTTGAACCCAATACCTTTTTTCAATGTTCTAATACCGTATTAAGTCACCATTTAATTTAAGAACTTAAGTTTTAATACCGTATTAAGTCACCATTTAATTTAAGACTTTAAGTTGTTAAGTAAGAACCCAAATAATAGTTCTCCAGCACACCCAACATACAATTGAACACTATTTGAACTGGAACCAAAAAAAAAAAAAAAATGGTATTTATTTATTCAGTCAGCTCTACCACGTCAATCAATCAGTTGCCATGAGTGAACGCGTAGGCTCAACCACAAGCTTTACTTTTGAGTTATAAAGGTTTTCTGGTATTTATGCTAAAGTGAACCAGTTAATATTTTTCTGTGCATAGTTTTTAGGTTTGTACATTCCATTGAATTCCAAACTCTGATCAGCGGTTCGGAAGTGATTTTAAGAGCTACAACTGATGAGATCATGTATATCCGGGCCGAAGGAGATATTGACAAATTGAAAAAGGAAAAAAACAATTAGAGTGCTAGTATTTATTTAGGTCAAGTAATTTATTGAAAAATAGTTTACCTAATTTTGTAACAATTATATTTTTCTAGCAAGCTTACTGCTACTTTTGTACCTAGATCTTAATAAATCTATGTGGCATTATTGAAAGATATACGAAACTTTTTTGGGGAGAAGGAACCAACCTCAAATTACTTAAGAAATATATTATAAAATATCTGGAAGATGAGAGGGGCTAAGGAAATATTTGTGAGTTTGGGGGCATGGCCCTGCTGGCCCTACCTGCATTCGTCCCTGTGTATATCGACACTTGACAGTTGAAAAGTGTACCCTGATAATAGATCAGAAAAATACTAGCTGAAAACCCTCTCTAAATTGGGATTCTCTCTGCTTTTGTTGCTTGTCTTTTTCTCTCTTCACTTAATCATCCCAATAATTTTTCTTTCCTCCAAGGGTAGACTATTAAGTTACTTCTGTTGTTTAATTTAATGTTATTGTTTGGTGCAAATGCTGAGAAACTAACTTAATTTCCATAATATCTGTCACTTACATCCCTACAAGAAAAAGGGTTTTTTTAAATTTGTTTATTATCCTTTTTTTCTTACATGACGCCATCATAAATAACTTTTTCCTGGCACTTTTCAAAAAATGCCGCAAGAATATATTATTTATAGTGTTTTTGGAGAGCCGGCAAAGCCTTTTTTGATAAGAATAATCACATTATGTGAAAAGAATTAAACTCTATGTCAGTTAAATTACTTGTATTTATAAAAGCAATAACTACGGTAACTCACTCAAAAGGGTTAGCCAAGAAGGTGACATTTAGATTCATTGCTCTTACTTATATACTAAAAAATTTTCATATAAACTTTGGATGTGGGAAAAAAAGGCCAACACTAGGGCCAGCTCTAGTTAATTTGTGGCCTAAAGTGACAATTTCAAATGAGGGTTTTCATATTTCTTTAATGTTATTATAAAAATTTTCATTTAATTAATTTGTTTTTTGTAAAGTAGTGTTTTTCTTCCAAAGTTAAACTAGTGTGCTCATTTTGGGACTTCATTTTCTAACAAGCTTTTTTTTTTTTTTTTTTTAAAGATGTAGCGACTATATAGGGCATTAACGCTAACATATAAGGTTCTAAAAATTTGAAGCCTTCAAAAATCTTTATATTAAATCAATGTTTCTTTCTTGGAGTTCATTAGTATTGTCACGCCCCATAACCCGGCTTATACAGATTTAGGGTACATGACCGGCCAGTAGTAAGGCTACTCAAGGCTGTATTACATAAACTGGTTGATCATCTGTGCATAATCATTTATAATGATGCATAATTGCGGAAAATATAACCTTTAATAACTTGAAAACGTAATTCGTGTCATACATGGTAGAGCTGTGCCTAAACCCAAACGTGACATACATAAGGACCAAATCAAGGTCCACAAAAGTTATAGCAATATATCATTATCAAACGTTGGGTCCAGCCCTCAAACATTATACAAAACATAGGCCCGTGGGCTGTAGCTCAAATCCACACATGGCCTCGCTCTAGGGTCTCCCAGATTGGCTATCTGAAAATCATTTGAGAAAATGTAAGCTAATGCTTAGTGAATAACAATGATGCATGAGCAAGAAAATATCATGGACTAGCAATTATATCCAACGTACAAGGATAGATAATCATTTATGCATAAGGAAATGAGCTTTTGAACGTTTAAAGCTTAGGCTTGGAACTCGTAGGTAACGTAAACATCATTTGAAACGTTTTAACATTTCAAAACATAATATCATAAGAAGAGATGCAACATAACATTATTCTTGATATAGCATTTCATAACTTGTCGTAAAACATGTGAACTTATCATGGTTCTCGGTTCAAAACATAAGTGTGCTACAACTCGGCATATGAGCTTGGCTCTATAGTAACTATATGGGTCACGCTAAGGCTCTTTAGGTCAGGGACGTCTCCCAACATAGATAGTTTATTTCTCGTCCCCTATCGTAGGACTGTCGGGCTAGATTAAGGTCTGCCACAAGAAGACCTGAGTTGGCACCATACATTGGAAACATCTCTTTCATTTAAACATTGTAGTCTATGGTTTCCATTCATAACATAATATAGCTTGCATGCATTTGAAATATGACATTTGTAATTGAACGTAGCATTGATGCATTGAAATGTATGGAAAACATTCATGATATAGAGGTGAGCTTAAAACATTTAGAAAATACTAGAGTTTTACTCATGGCATATTGTTACTCACCTTTCTCTAATTGGACGAGTGACAAACAAGGTATTCCTACACAAATGCACGTAGAAGCAAAGAAACATCAATACAAGACTCTAAGGCAAAGCAACAACACGCAAGTCAAGACTAAGCACGTAAACCACTTGATCCCAACTCAACAACACCTCATTCTCACAACGGGAGAGCGAGGCTAAACTCTAGGATAAAGGCTCGATGTAAAATGAGAACATAAAGTTGAGATTTGAACATAAAAGCCAGAACGTCGACTCTTTCATCGAGTCCTAACCACCCCTTAACGATGATTTCACACTTAAGGCTAGTTCCATTTAAAAATAAGCTTAGAGGCCTTTAGTTTGATAGGTCATGGGCCAAAAACACATTTCGGGTGAAGAAGTTGTACTTCACGGAATGTGGACTAAAATTTTGGAAAACAATGTTATTGGTATAGATTTTGGATCAACTTCAAAACCCCATATCTCTCAATCTATAAGAAACTAGAAAACAAATTTATTTGGGTACAAAGGTATATGAGTTTAGTTTCTAATGCTTCAAACGGTGTATCAATCCGAGTTTTCTAGAGCAAGTTATGACTGTTTTACTAAACAGTATCCGAGCTGACAGAAGGTTCGAACGCCCAACCAGGAGTTCGAATGCCCAGGCAAAATAAACTGGGAGTTCGAACGCCCAAATGGGAGTTCGAACTCCAAGAAGAAAATTTGAAAACACCCTTTTCTGAGGGTTCAAACTCCCCCCGAGGGAGTTCGAACTCTCAGGCTTATTTCTCACCGTTCGAACTCTATATTGGGAGTTCGAACGCCCTGCTCTGGGTAACACTCGAAGCTCAACCAAAATACAACCAAAACTCCTCCAAACACAACCAAACCTTTCCAATACTTTTAGGGCTCAAAGATTAGCCCACAAGGATGATAATAACTCAACATAGGAAAGAAAAAATAATCAAAACAAAGGGATCTAAAGAAGAAATCAAAACCCTAACATTTCACATATTTGGGAGTTTTAACTCCCAACTCTCCAATATTGAGCTTCAAGCCTTCAAATTCAAAGTAATTGGGACTCAAGGAGTCCCCCAAGACAAACCCAACTCATATATATACATACATACAAAGACCTAACAAAATCACACAAGATAGATACATATATATATATATATATATGTAATTGTAGAGAGAGAAAAATGAAACCTTACCTTCTTCAAGTTTGGTGAAGTCTTCAATGGCTTCAATCATTTCCTTCAAGCCTTCTTCCTTCAATTTCCCCTTCCTTCTTCCCCTTTCTCTCTTTCTCCCTCTCTCTACCGATTTGTGTGTGTATGCATATGTGTGTGTGTGTGTGTGTTTTGTGTGTGGTAAGAAGACACACATGGAAAATTCACACCTCTAACACAAGATACAACACAAGTTTTTATTGGTCAATTTGACCCAAAAGAAGGAATAATTAACACTAAAAAAATTGCATGAACTAGAAATTCTCATTAATATAATTAGATAGAGGTTCGGGCTATCACAAGTATAGTTTATCTTCCCCTCTTTAAGGCCTCGCCTCCTCGCGAAACAAAAATGTCTAGTAGTTAGATAATACTGAGAGCTCAGTACTACCTAACTACTGGACTATTTTTACTCGCAAGAGGTTTACAATTAATCACACACCCCGCATTACAGTGCCCTAGATTCCACATGATCGTGTGCATGGATCGACTTTGATACCAAATTTATAATCACTAGAACTCACCACAAGGGCTAGCTAATAATGTGACATTTTGGCTCGTTACTCTTACTTATATATTCAAGATTTCTCAACACACGCCAACGCGGTTGTCACAGTAAAGGTAACCATTCGAGTTTAAAAAATTGATGCTAATGAAGCTTGGAGTGTATGGAGTCATGGACTGCAAGTTGGAGTATCTAAGAATGGAATCTTCCTGTTGTGAATCATTGTGGCACAAATGTTGGAAACTAATTTGTATTTTTCAAGGAGGTATTTCGAGTCGAACAAAATGACAAAAAAGAAACTTGGGTCTTCAGAAATTATACCAAAAAAAATGTAAATGCAAGAGGATAAGAAGTAACTCATTCACTCTCTCTCCAGCATTTTCTCTATCAAAATAGATGAAGGATCAGACCCGACACCAAAATTTTCAATAACATTAATCACCAACTACCAAAATTTGTTGAGAAAATATCAATATAATAATCAATATCTAATCCAAATTGGATGACACGCCACTCCTTTTCATGCGCTTGTGTTGTGCAGGAAACAAGAATTTATGAAATGTGATGCAATAAATAACAAATAACATAATACAAGAATTTAACGTGGTTTACGCTTTGGGCCTATGAACACTATTATTTTCCAGACTTAGAGCTATGGATATAAGTCACTAACTCCAACAATTGACTAGGCAACTAGACACCCACCATATACCAATTCCACGAATGTATTAGTTGTTTGGTCTTCTTTCTAGCTGGTCACGGGCTAATTGGAAGATTAGTTCGGCAATTGATGAAATGAGATATGATCTGATCCTCTATCGTAAATGATCCTCCATCGTAAATGATTCTTCGTAGCAATTAGTTTCTGAAAGCTAAACTTTGTCGCCTAGAATTTAATTCTAAAGCTACCTTCATGGGAATTGAATGATATATAAACCCAATAATCAAAGTTGCTGATGCAATTATTAAAACCTACACTTGTGCTTCGGTTTGGTGGTCTAGTTTTTTTTCCAGGGGGAATATAAGAGGCCACCAACCAATATAGATAGATATCCGCTTTCATGGGGTCACACCATTGAGCAGCTGCCGAGAAGGATATATTCTCCTTGATTCGTATGTGCTAGAACAAATTTCATTGGAATTTGGCTAAACAAACATGCCCCTAAACAGATTTGCTATACCATCGCACAGCACTAAAATATGTACCTAACTTCTATCTTTATATGAAAGAAAGTTCATAGTAACAGAATTCCACACGAATTTTCAGTTGGAAGGACCCCTTATTGTTGTGACAAAAATTTTAAATTTTGTAACTTCATTGAAGGCCACTCCAAGCTCGACTCAGCAGAATACCAGAGTACCCGCAGCTAATAATTTTCACTTTTATCGGTGGCAAACTACCGATAACAACATACTCTAGAACATCTCCCAAAAAAAGAAAGGAAAAAAGGTACTAGTGTTTCTTACTCCTTGCTTTGAAGGATTTACTTATTATGTGGTAACCTTATGGAAGGGGCAATTGTGGCACCAAAACCCACCGCAACTATTCAGGAGTTAATGCTAGATAAACTAGATATTCATCAAAACCTGAAACGTTAGTTTGCATGAGTGATGTAACATCCACGGATGGCAATGCAATTCATGGAACAATTGGACTTCACTAGGGGAAAATTCGGAGAAGGGGCTAACGGAAATTAATAGCTCCTCACAAAATTTGATGGTCTGATTGGAAACATGATGGGGTCAAGATCTATATTTTTGTGACATGATGGAGGTTTTGTCTAATTTTTAAGTTTATTGTTGTCACACGAATTTGTTATATTTTTATGTTTATGTAATTTAGTTGTGCATTCATTCATTTACATTTAAATTATATTAAATATTAATTAATACACAAATGTTAACATTTATCTTAAGGCATAAATTAAAGTACGCATGAATATAGGCATAAGTTGAAATACACATAAACATAGTTGTGAATGTATAAAAAAAAAAGTGGTCCCCACACTTTGTAAAATCCAATATAACATGCTCAATTGCAGTGGCAGACCTAAGAATTTCGTGAACAGGGGGCCAAGGTTGAAAAAAAAAATAGTAATACCATTGTATCATTTACCAACATTGTCACTAAAATTTAAACTTTGTAGTATGAAACCAAAAGCTATAAAGAAAGTTAAAAAAAAAGGTAATGGATGTAGTTCTAAAACATATAATCGCTACTTTTCTATTAATTTTTTTTTTCTTCACTATAAGAACAAGGCAAAATTACTTGAATTTCGGATGGCAAAAGTAAATTACTTGAGTTTTGGAGGGGCAATATAACTATTTTATTATGAATACTCAAAAGAACAAAGGATCTAAGGAAAATTTTCAAAACTTTAGAAGAGGTCAATACACCTAATTAATTTATCATAAATACTCAAAACTATATAGGGTATAAAGAAAATTTTTAAAAGTTAGGAGCGGCCAATATACCTAATTTATCATAAATACTGAAAACTATATAGAGTATAGAGTAATTTATCAAAACTTAGGAGCCCCTGTTATTAATACTAATTTTAGTCTTATACTCATTTGTCTTACTTATTTGCATACAATAATAAGAGTAATTAAGTAGAAGATTAATGTAATGACAATTTCAACAAAAGGAGGAATAACTTATTGTATTTGTGAACATCGAAATAGTACATACTTCTTACATATAAACAAATCATAAAATATACATGACACAAAAAATTTTAGTGAAGCATAGTTTGTTGAAAAAATAATTAGTACAATGAATCAAAGAGGCAATTTAAACAATTATAAGCCATTTTGTCTTTTTTAAATGAAAATTTTCCTAACTTATACTTGAGAATTACTCATATTGAGCCATTTATTGCAACCACAACAAACAATGGTATTAGTTCATATAGTAGTGCTCGAATAGGTTAATTTTTTAATTGCATATTGAGCTGAGTTCAGAACATTAACAAGTTTTAAAATCTGTTTAAAACTAATTTGTTTACATAAAAAACTGATCTATTAACTAGCGGACCTATCGTAATTTGGTCGTTTTACTGGTCTAGTATTAGTTCACAGGTCTTTGTAATGGTATAATGGTATCATATAGTTCACCAATAGCAATTTTTTTTATATGTACAGTAGATCTTTTTCTTCTTCGAAAGCTTTTCCTTCACACGTTTTTTTAATTTACTTTTTTTTTAATTTGAAACAAAAAAAAAGAAACTTTAATTTTGAAGCAGATCATTTTCTTCTTCTAAATCAAGCCAAAAGAAAGTTTAGTTTTACATAGAACCTAATAAATGAGATAAAAAGCCAAAAAAAGTAAAGACCCATAGTTGTTTCAGCTTACTACCCATGACAGTCGCACCTATTAGACAGAGCCAGCTAAAGCTAGTAAAATCACAATTCCAAAATCTTCCTTACCGGAGGGTTCAAAAGCGTTAAAAAACAAACCTCCAATGACACGCGAAAACATCGGAGTAAACATTCTTCATGGGACCAAATTAAGAACCTACTAAACTGTAAGCATATTGGAGGTTCAAGAGTTCACAAAAGTTGAAATGTATTAAAGAAAATTTTCAGCCATCGTCGGCTCAAGAGGCTTTTTGAGGATGAAAGGTGAGCCAGCCCATTCGCTCAACTTTACAGTATGAGCCCTCAAGCCAGAGGGTCTCCTTGCATACATGGCCAACATTAATTGAGTGCCCTACATGGGGGGATGCCATGGCCCTGTCTGACCGTGGGTCAGCCCATCCCTATATAAGCACAAGGCTAGTGGTCCAGCCAGGGCCAGCCCACTCCTAAATTTGCAATGCACATTGGGCAGTCCAGCCGATATGGGAATGGTGACGTGAACCATAAACATCAGATCAGTTGCCTCCGCTAAGTGCCACTAACGAGAAGAAAACGTTATTTACAAAAATTTGGGCCCCGAACTAGCATCAATTCTTTTGAAGCCGACAGAAAATGAAATAAATTTCATTTTCTTTTTTTTGGTGTCGTAAACTGGCTGATATTAGGATTCATTTCGAAGTCCGTGGTATAGCGGAAATTTTTTTTTTCCACCTAAGCTAGGTGATACCTTCATCGATCATGAACACGCTTTTTTGTAAAAAAAAAAATGGTAATTAAGATTTAGTAATACAAAATAATATTAACAGAAATCATGCTATTCGAATTCATAATTACGTGTAACTTGATAATGTGATTGGAAATGTGGTGGAAATCAAACTCTATAGTAACCTATGAATCCTCTAGGAGTTTTCGTTTTTATAAAGATATTTTTCAAAAAAAATTTCTTCAAGTTTTTAGTATACAAGTTTGACCTGAACTTGAAATTTATATTTTTTTTTCTTATTTTCACATTATATGAATCTCTACCCTAGACAACTTTTAATTTAATAATTCTCATAGGAAGAATTCTCTTTATTTCTATTGTTCTTGTGTACTTAAGTTTGACCTTAACTCCAAAATTTTTCAACACCGCTCGCTATATTTTGTAGCCAAATGCTTAACAAATAAATACTCCAAGCACTTCTCTTCTAAATTTGAAACTGGGATGATCATCCTTTAAAAGTTATCTCCGCACTAATTGACATGGTGTTTTGGTCCACTGGTAGGTCCAGTACCACCCAGAAGAAGGGAAAATTCTAATAAACAACAAAAGCATGAGTTCCTACTTTTTAGTTTTTTTTTACTCCTAGACACAAAGGTTATGAAATTCATATTAATAGATTTATGTGGAATCCATTGTATATTAATGAGAAAATGAATTAAGAAATGAGATTATATATAACATTTTTCTAAATACATGGGTGAACAAAGGTAACCCTAAATACATTTTCTTAAATACGTTTGTCTTAAAATAGAAAAATAAATTGAGAAATAAAATTATATATAATATTTTTCAATAGCAATTGTTTATATTTAAAGTGGCCCCTTTTTCTTCCTCCAAAGCTATTCCTTCACAAGATTTTTTCTTTCAATTTTTCAATATAAATAAAATTTTTTCATGTTACAGGGAATGGATTTTATATCTAGGGGGTTTTCTTGAATGTTTCTTTCCGCCTTATTTTATTTTTATTGCCTGAGAGGTGCAACAGATAGATTGGATAATTAATTGTTATTTATATTTAGGCAACTTTGAATCAAGATCTAGCGGTCCGTAGCCACCTAAAGCTATAATAGTGCAAATTACAATAAATAAAATAAAAGAAAACGTTATGGAGCCCATTAACTAGAGTGCATATAGGTCCACTCAGTTCAGTTTAATACTTCTCCCAAAAGCCAATTGGAAATTTACAATTCGGATCGGTTTAAATCTTAATTTTTCCCAAAAAAAAAAGGAAAAAAAAAGTAGCCGAATGAATGGTGACTGTTACATTTTGTTTGAAACTTGAATTTTTGGTTTGAAAAGTAAAAAAAAGAAAAACGTGATGAAAAAGAGATCAAAATTATTATTTTATTTTATTTTTCGTAAAAAATTTAAAATCCAAATGGACCGTTAATGAATTTATGAGTTACACATGCATAACTATTAGTGACGTGGGATACCCATATTTGAATCCTTGTCAAGTCTAAAACATTTGAAGAACTCTCAATTGACGAAAGTTAACAAAAAAAAAAAAAAAAAAAACGTCAGGCAAAATAAACTTTAATTTTGCATAGAAACTGATACATGGGATAAAAAGCAAAAAGAGTAAAGACCCATTACTTGCTTCGGCTTATTACCCATGAGCGCCTCTAACATTAGCCTCACCTATTAACTGGTAATACTAGTGAAATCAAAATTCCTCAATCTTTCATACGAGAGGGTTCAGAAGCATAAAAAAAAAAAAAAAAAAAAAGGCAACCCTCCAACGAGATAACTATATTCTTATTTCTTGGAAATGAATATTTTTGGATTTTATCTATTTTTGGACTCTCTCTCTCTCTCTCTCTCTCTCTCTCTCTCTCTCTCTCTCTCTCTCTCTCTCTCTCTATGTATATATATATACATATATAGTGTAATTCTGGTTCCAAAATTTCGTAGTTCTCCCATTGACCTGATCAACCCCAAGTGAAAAAAATTCACGAGCTCAGTATATTATAATTATATATTCTATTATGAATTCATAGAGTATAATTTATATTTATATGAAATTTGAAAGCTATTTTAAAATTTAGGACCCTAACGTTGTCCTTTTTTTCTTTTTTCTTTTTTTTTTTGGTAAAAGCAAGAACCCTTCTTTTGATTGCTGATACCCTTCAACTTTCAGTTTGGCTACTAAGGGAATTCATGTTATAAGAACGAAACCATTTTGTCACAAATTGAACATAGATGTTAGACGATGTATTACTTAAAGTAGTTTGTGTATTTTTTATTGAATAAAATAAAGTGTTAAAATTGTGTAACTAATTTATTTTGATAATATATTTTTTTAAAATAAAGTTAAATAATATAAAATCTAAATACAGTTGATATATTAAAAATATATGAATAAATACATTGTTTTATAGCTCAAACCCCACATCTGAAATCATGAAATTTACAAAACTAGACTGTTTTAAACTTTTTGAAGATTGTTTTCAAAATTTTAGAAACAATAAATTGAAAACAATTTCCCTAAATTTCCTTTTTTTTTTTTTTTTTGTACAAAATTTGAACTAGATCAAGAAACTTACATGCAGGGCCGTATTTTAAATGAGTAAGCTTTCAAGAAGCCATAAACCCAGCCCCTACAGGCTACAAGGGGGCATGCCCTGGGGCTATCACACCGTGGGCCAGCCCACCCCTGTAATACCTGAAACCCAGTGGTCTCTCTGGGCTGCCTTATTATATTGCAATGCGCATTGGGCCGTCCAGCCGATGTGGGAATGGTGAGCGATAAACGTTAGATCAGTCAATCGGTTGACTCCGCTAGACGCACTTTTTTGGTGAGTGAAAAGGTGGGAAGAGGCAACTAGTGTCGCGCCCAGATTTTTCGCACCCGAGGAATACTCACACAAGTGGGAAAAATGCTGTACTCTCTCGTTAGAACTCACCCTCCTAAAAGAATGAGTACGACTAGGTTTGAATTGAAAAATTGATTTGAAATAAAGGGTTTTTGAAAAAAAAAAATTCGAAGTCGCCATCTAACTTGATTGAGGTGAGTTAGGTCACCTAAAAACTAAACATAATTCGAAAACTACACTTAGAGTTTTTGAAAAAACGATTTTGAAAATATTACCTCCAGTGAGGGTTTTTAAGAAAACAGATTGTTTGGCAACCTTTGGAAAATATTTAGCCCTTTTTAGAAAAATAACTCCTTTTGGTCTTTGAAAACAGTGATCTAGGTTCGGAGGTTGGTTACGTGTAAGGAAGACGCACTAAGCTATCACCCTACCCCGCCCTTTCGGTACCTACATGTCAATCTACCCTAGATTCACCTATGAGAGCCTTTAACTAACTATAGTTCAATCCTATCCACTTTAGAAAAATAATGTTTGAAAAGAAACTAACATGATGTATGATATGCAAGTGCAATAGAAGAGAATTGAAAAATAGATTTGGAAAGAGATTGATTTGATTTGAAAATAGATTTGAAGAGATGGAATTGAAATTGGAAAGTTTGAAAATTGGAAGTAGAAATTTGAAAATAGAAATTTTGAAATTGGAATTTTGAAAATAGATTAGAATTTGGGATTTGAAAAATGTGGAGACCGCACCCATGAGGGTGGAATTGAAAATTTGAAAAGTGTTGTGACCGCACCTATGAAGGTTGCCTACGTATCCCTTTGGGAGAATCAGGTCAGTCGTAGTTCGGAACGGAGTCTGATTGAAAAGAGATTGATTCGAAAAGAGAGATTGGATTGGAAGAAAGAGATTGAATTGAAAATTGGATTTGATTTGAGATTAGAAGAGGAGATTGAAAATTGAAATTGAGAAGATTGGATTTGCTTTGAAAAGATTGATTTTGGAAAGACTTGGTTTTGGAAAGATGGAGGTTCAGGAAATCTAGACTTAAGAAAGATAGGAGACCTAGGAAAGACTTGAGATTAAGAAAGATTAGACTTAGGAAAGGTTCGAATTAGGAAAGGTCCGATTTAGGAAAGTTCCAAATTAGGAAAGTTTCATTTTTGGAAAGTTTCAAATTAAGAAAGTTTTAAATTAGGAAAGTTTTAGGTTTAAGAAAGTTTTCACTTTAGGAAAGTTTTGAAATAGGAAAGTATTGAATTTGGAAAGGTTTGAAAAAGGAAAGTTTTCAATTTAGGAAAGTTTTGAAATGGGAAAGTATTGAATTTAGAAGTATTTTTAATTAGGAAAAGTTTAGTTTAGGAAAGACTTAGAATTTAGAAAGTTTCAAGTTAAGAAAATTTTGAATTTTGGAATGCTTTGAAAAAGGGAAGTTTTGAAAGTGGAAAAGTTTAGAAAACAAGGAAGTTTTGAAAATCAGAAAGTTTTGAGTTTAGAAAATTTTAGATTTGAAAAGATTTCGAAGTTTTGGAAAGTTTAGAATTTAGAAAGATTTGAAATTTAGAAAGTTTAAGATTTAGAAAGTTTTAGGGTTTTAGGAAATCTTGAGATTAGGAAAGGTTTGAGTTTAGGAAAAGTTTGAAAAATTAGATTTGGAAAGTTGAGATTTGGAAAGGGATAGAATTAGGAAATGATTGAATTAGGAAAGATTTGAAAGTTGAGTTTTAAAATTTAGGAAAGATTTTTATGTTCAAGTTTTGGAAACTTAAGATTTAGGAAAGTGAAAGATTAGGAAGGAGTTGAATTAGGAAAGAGTTGGATTTTGAAATTTAAGAAAAGATTTAAAGTTTACGTTTAGGAAACTTATGATTTAGGAAGGAATTGAATTAAGAAAGGTTTGGATTAGGAGGGGATTGGATTTGGTTTCCTAAAGGGAAGATAGGATTTGACTAGGATTTGGAAAGGGAGATTTTAGAAATCCTAGATTTGAAAAATCATAGTTTTGACGTAGAAAAGAGGTTTTGGAAACGTGTATAATTTTGGATGTGAAAATAAGAGATTTTGGAAACTTATGTTTGGGGCAAAGTTTGAAAACCATGTTTTTTGAAAAAAAATTAGGGTTTCCTAATTGTGGGTTCTAGGGCTTGACTTGAGCTCTAAGGAAAGAGTTTTTGAAAAGTGCATTTTTGGAAACGAAGGTTTTCTAGAAGGGAAATCCTAAGAAGGAGTTTTTGGAAAGATTTTTAGAGAGAGTTTTTGGAAAAAGATTTTAAAGAGAGGGAGTTTTTGGAAAGCATGTTTTTGGAAACGTAGATTTTAGAAAGAAAATCCGACAGGGGAATTTCTGGAAGGAAGATTTTGGGAAGAGAGTTTTTAGGAAAGTGAATTTAGGGAATGTTTTTAGAAAGTGAATTTTGAGGAGAAAGAGTTTTTGAAAAGGAGTTGAAAAAGGAAGCTTTGAAAAATAAATTTTTGGAAAGAGTTTTTGAAAACAATTTTGGAAAGAGGAATTTTCGGGAAGTATGTTGAAAAATAGATTTTTAGGAAGGAATTTTTTTGAAAAGAGAGTTCTTAAAAGGTATAAAAACATCTGACTTTCCTAAAGCAATTCTAACCATAAGAGGGCTAGAACCACTTTAGGAAAGCGGTTTTGGAATGCAATAAAATTTGGAAATATGGACCATATTGGTCACTTTTAATGTAACACTTTCCTAAAGCAACCCTAGCCACGGAAAGGCTAGAATCACCCTAGGATTGTGGTTTTGAAAACAAGTTTTTGAAAAAGAGATTTTGATGCAATTTTGAAAACAAGTTTGAAAACGATTTTGAAAACGAGTTTGAAAACGAATTTTGGAAGATGCAAGACTATGATATGCACAATGCAATTTGGGGTCGTGAACATACAAGGCTAAGGCTTCACCACATAATCAAGGGGGCTGGACCCACGTGGTCTCTGGTTAGACTAGAAGAAAGCCCCCGACACGGTGACTCTCCAATAGCCCAATCCTACATATGGACCGGGAATCCCCTTGTTTCAAGCATGCACAGAAAGGGGGGGGGGGAAAGAGATGCGGGATTAAAATAGAGAAAACCCAAGTGGGTTAGGAGAGAGAAGAGAGAGGGGGGAAGTGCGGAAATTAAAATAGGGAGCCTACCGTATGTCTTGTTTATTTTGCACGCCGTGCTGTCTTCGATCTTCAGTCTTTGTCTTGATCTTCGTCTTCAATCCTCAAGAGTTGTCTTCAAGCTTTGGATTGCAGCTCTTCAAGTCTTCAAAGGATGATTGAAGGCTAGTGTATGAGTGTATGGGGGTATGTATAAGTGTATAGGAGACTAGGGTTTGTATAGGGTGGCTAGGGTTTGGAAAACCTAAGGTAGCTAGGGTTTTTAAGGTGCTCGAGCTCTGTATATTGAAATATATGATTTTCAGGTTGAGTTTGCGGATCCTTTAAACGCTGGAAGAGGTTCTGTATTTATAGAGGCTGGATAAACCTGGCGCCTGTTGCAGTGGCGCCAAGGCAAAGTTTACACTAGCGCCACTAGGAGTGGCGCTAGGCCATTTTTTGGCTTGGCGCCAGCCAATTAGGAAAGGTTTAAGGTCGGCAAACAACGTATCTTTGACTAGATTTGGGCGCCTGTACTAGTGACTACCATGCAATCTTTAGCCTAGCTTCACTAGGAGTGACTCCGGAAAGTCCGGGAATGATTTGAAGGAGCCGGAAATGACCCGGAAGGCCGAAAAAGAGCAGGAACACCTAAAATAGTGTCTTGGAGGTATTTGACTTGAGAAATGAGGATAGGATGTGTCGGAAGGGTTGACCGGGCCTTTAGGGGCAAAACGGCAATCGGACCTGGAAACTGGCGGGACGGACTTGGACTGTCCCGGAAGAAGACTTGGGATTTAGAAACATTATTCAGAATGTTCCCAGAGGTTGCCGGTTTGATTCCCAGAGCAGGCGTGGTCAGAAAAGGAAATCGGCCCACTAGGGGCAAAACGGTCATTTCGCACCGGGTTTACCGGAACTGACTCGGAATGATCTGGAAAGGTAAAGGGGGGTTGAGAACACTAGAAAAAGCAATCTTAGAAGGTTATCGGTTTGATACCCAGAGCCGGTGTGGTCCCCGGGGCATTCGGATGCCTAGGGGCAAAATGGTCATCTTGACCAGAAAGTCTCGGAAAAGGTCCTAAGGGCATTGTAGTTATTTTTCACCGAAGTGGGCTAATAGACACTGGTGTTAACCTGGGTTTTGAGTGTTTCCGCCACTCTGACGGTGGTCATCGTGACACAGGGGTTTGTTGCCAATTCCCTATATCGACCTATTTGTGAGTATTTCCGCTACTCTAATGCTTTTGTGAATAGTTTCGCTACTCGGACCGTCTCGAGGAATAAACTGTCTCGAGAGAGGGATTTGGAAAGTGGACTTATCATCTCCGAAGAGACGTGCCTGGGTTAGAACCGTTTCGAGGAATAAACTGTCTCGAGAGTAGGATTGGAAATGGGACTTATCGTCTCCGAGGAGACGTGCCTGGATTGGAACTGTCTCGAGGAATAAACTGTCTCAAGAGTGGGATTGGAAAGGGGTCTTATCGTCTCCGAAGAGACGTGCCTAGATTGGAACTGTCTCGAGGAATAAACTGTCTCTAGAGTGGGATTGGAAAGGGGTCTTACCATCTCTGAAGAGACGTGCCTGGATTGGAACCGTCTCGAGGAATAAACTGTCTCGAGAGTGGGATTGGAAAGGGGTCTTACCATCTCCAAAGAGACGTGCCTGGATTGGAACTGTCTCGAAGAATAAACTGTCTCGAGAGTGGGATTGGAAAGGGGACTTATCGTCTTCGAAGAAACGTGCTTGGATTGGAACCGTCTCGAGGAATAAACTGTCTCGAGAGAGGGATTGAAAAGGAAAAGACAATGCCCTTAAGGGCATTTTGGTCATTTTGCCTCTATTTGGGCCTGACAGGCCCGCGAAGCAATGGACAGACGAGATTTGGACCTAGAGAATTGGTTTTGATAGGAATATGCCCACAATGACTTGAAAACAAGTCTGGACGGAGTGTAGACTGTCGAGCGGTCAAAAATGGGGTGCTTACAACTAGCATAGTAATCCCCTTTGGATGTGATTATAGGGGTTCTTACCCGATACGAAATGTTCGGTTTGAGTTATAACTACTGACCCGAAAAGGGCGAGCCCGTCATAGTCTCACCAAAGTGCAAGCGACATTTAACCCCTTCTCAACAGCAGAGCTTATGCAATTGCTACTACAATCAAATTTGAACATATGACTATTAAGAGAAAAGTGGAGTTCTAAGCCCAGCTGCTAAAGCCAACTCAACTACAACGTTGGTGGTGCTAAACGCCACTTATGAGAAGATAATGCTATTTATAAAACTTTGGGCCCTGAACTAGCATCAATTCTTTTGAAGCCAACAAAAAATGAAATAAGTTTCTTTTCTCCTTTTCTGGTTTCGTAAACAAGAGGAAATTGGGGTTCAATTCAAAGTCTGTGGCATAGCCGGGAAAAAAAAGATCACCTAAGCTAGGTGACACCTTCATCGTTCATGAATGAGCATTTCTATCTAATAAGGTATTAACAGAAATGATGATATTCTAATTCAAAATTATATAAAACTTAATAGTCTGAAAATGTGGTGGAAATTAAACTCTATAGCAACTTGTGCATCTTATTGGGTTTTGGTCGAATTCCATTATTTTGGCCCAATTGCACTAGAAATTTTTTGTTTTATTCATAATTATGTTTAGGAGTTTTCATTCTCTAATAGATACTTTTGTTTAAGTTTTTAGTATATAAATTTGAGCTTAGCTCAAATTTTTTATTTCAACAATTTTCTTATTTTCACATTGTAATTATCAAATTGGTAATTTTTTTGACACTACTCACTACATCAAATAGACAATGTTAGCTCAATATATCAACTGGGGGGGGGGGGGGTGTTAATTAGATTGTTAAATTTTAAAAGCACTAATCACAAATAGGATATACACAAATTAATAAAACAGTAGCCTAAAAAGGATGCAACTAAATATGTTAACTTAGACAATAGTGATGCAAGAGAAGGCAACAAAGAGAAAGAATAAAGACAAAACATTTTATAGAGTTTCGCCTAATCTTGATCCTCTCGAAGGTATTCCACTATGTAAAGTCCCTTACACAGTTGTTAGTTGCTTCCAAGTGACCAACTCACTTCTTTTTACAAGAGTACAAATCAAACTCTCAAAGAATCGAGTAGTGTACAACCCTAACTACTCAATCTTACAAGTGTATCTTTAGCTACACTCACTCTCACATGGTGTACAACAACCTTAATCAAGAGTTAAAGATGAATGAATATCGAAGTGTCACTCTCACAAGTGAATAAGTGCAGGTTTCAGCTCAGATTCTTGCTGGCCTGTATGCAGAAAAACAGAGCATTCAATGTGTATATATGTATCTTGACTTTTTTCACTTTATAATTCTTGTCTCTTCTCTATAAATGAACTGGAGGTCCTCTATATATAGTTTCTCACAAATTTTGGGCGTGGGAGTGCATTAAATGCCTAGGCTGCCAAGGTAGAATATTTAAAATTTTGACCGTTGGAGCAGGTGGTGTTAACAATAGCTCTTGAGGTGTTGACCATGTCTGTATCTTCTAGTCAATTAGCCTTTGATGGTGTCAACCATATCTGTATAAGGTCGACCAGATCTGTGTCATCTTCTATTATTTGCTCACTGCTTCTAAGGTGTTGACAATGGCTTGAGGAAGCTCAGGCACATCAAGGTCTTCCAATAGTGTCAACCATATTGGTAGATGGTTGACAAGAGTTTTGTATGAGATTTGAGAAGTTTAGCTCTAGGCTAGGTGTCAACCATAACTGTATGGTGTTGACAATATCACAACAACTTTTCTTTCTCTAACGATTATGGACTTCGGTGGGGTGTCAACCATATTTGCATGGTGTTGACACTAGCAGTGGACTTCTTCTCTTTGAGGATCGAGGGTCTTTAAGTGGAGTGTCGACCAAAGATGTAGATGGTCGACAATATTTCACAACAGCTTCATGAGATCTTCAATCAAGTGTCAACCATATTTGCATGGTGTCGACAAGAGCTTCCAGGTTCTTCAAGGATTGCCTCACAGATGAACAAGGTGTCAACTAGATTTGAGTGGTGTCGACACTTCAAATTTGTTCTTCAATTTCTCACGAATGATCAACAATCCATTTTTAGCTTTTATCTTCAATACTCAATTCCAACATATATTTCAAACCTAATGACGATTTGAACATTGATTTGAAGTCTTTAAAAGACCTTCAAGCTCTTCGAGATAGAATAAATTCATTTTTGTTATAAATAGGGAAATCTAATTTGCACACTTAATCAAACATATTAGCTAACAATTACATGGTTTTGTTATCATTAAAATTAATATGGAGATCAACCTTGAGTCAACAATCTCTCTTTTTTTTTTATGATGACAAAACCTTGACAAAATATGCTTTAAAAAATAAAATTAGAAAACTAAATTTTAAAGTTTGAAGGTAAAGCTCCCCCTTAATGTGAGCTCTCCCTTTAGAAGTTTAGAAGTTCATAAAGTTTTTCTTCCCCTTTTTGTCTGTCAATCAAAAAGAGCAACATATATATTTATGTGTAATGAAGATAGGTACAATAGCAAAAAAAAAAAAAAAAAAAAAAAATTAAAATAGAGAAAGAAGTATTGTAAGAGTAATAACTCAGAAAGCACATCATTCATCCAGCCAATAGACATGAAAATTTTAAACAGTTCTGACAGTTATCATTAAAACCAACATATGGCTTTAAAACAGCCTTACACACCATTGTTCATAAGATAAACATTAACAATAAAAAGCAACAAAGAAATATTCAATAACAATAGAAAAGAAAATATAGAATGAAGTGGATGGTTTAGAGTTCAAAAGGATTGTCAGCAGTATCAGAGAAAGTGGATTTGGGGTTCTCTATCTCAGACCATATTTGAATTTTGGTTTTGGGGCAACTTTTGGAGAAAAAGAAGGATTAGCTTCTTCAATAATAGGGGTAGCTTCTTGAATTGGAGGTGCAGTTTCTTCATTTGCTGCATTCTCATCATCTTGTTTCAACTAGCCCTCTGTTTCTGGTTTAAGCCCTTTTTCTTCTTCAGCTCCTTCATCTTCATCCTTCGCTTCTCCTTTTTCTTCAAAAGTGTTATCCTTTTCAGAACCAAAACTTTCTTCATCTTTATTTCCAAACAGATCTAAAAAGCTACTTAAAGAATCAACATGTGGAGGAGGAAGATCTGAACTGAAAGCAAACTAAATTTCTTCCCTGACTTCTTTCTTCATCTTCTTTACTTCCCTACTCAGCATCACTACTTTCTTCTCAACATTCATCCTTTGAACACCCATATCCAATTTGGTGTTAAACTTCTCATGCATGGAGTTCTGATGCTTTTCCATCCTCTTCAGCATATCAAACACTAGACTGAAGTGAGAGACTTCTTCAGGATAAAATTCAATTAGTTCCACAATTAGGGACCTAGCAGTTGGTTTGACATCAGAAGAGCCTTCAGCAATTAGAGTAGCACTTTCTTTCTTTACCCATTTCTTGCTTTCTCTATAAAGTTTGTACTTCATATTCTTAAGAGCATTCCATTATACTCGTCATATTTGGGATCAGGTTCCATAACTTTCTCCCCAGTGAAATCAACATCAAAGTATTGAAAGATTTTGGTGAGAATCATACTATAGGGGAGGCTACTGGCCTTGTGGGTAGAGGCAGCTGTCATTCTCCTGAGAATGAAGTTGGTCATTTTGGCCTTCTCCTCAACCAAGAATACCCAAAGCAGAAACAATTCATTATTGGTGATATACTCAAAACTTCCAATTCTGGGCACAATAAAATGATTGATAAAATGATGCACAAGTCTGAGTTCCAGAGACAACTCATATACAGTGAACTTCAAGTTGTCATTATTCATTAGTTTGTTAAGGATCAGGGTCAAAGCTTCAGCAGCATAATCCTTAAGGGTAACATATCCCTTATTATAGAGATAAAAAATTTCCTTCAATTTCTCTGTAGTGACAAAAATCTTCTCTCCTTTGACATGACTAATCAATTTATAAGGATAATTCTCTACTTCCAGATTGGCATAAAAGATCCTTACTAAATCAGGTTAAGTGTTTTCCCGAAGAGTTGCTAAAATCATCCACCCAATGGTTTCGAATTTTGGCTTAAATGGAAACCCCAGGCCAGTGAAGATATCAAAATTTATCCATATACCCTTTAGCACTTTTCTTGAAGCCATAGAAGTTTCAAATTTTTCTTCATGGGATCTCTTTTTGAAATGTAGATCATTTTCAAGCAAATTAGAATCCTCTATCTTAGCAATTTTCTCCTTTCATTTTATTTTCTATGTAGATGATTGCTCCCTAAAAGGGTGATACTTAACCACAAGTGCACAGCCGCGATAGAGTAATAATTTCTCGTAAGTACAAGATCGATCCCACAAGGAAGATGGTTTACGTAAATAGAAAAACTTCTTGTGGATAAAAAAATCCTAGGAAAAGCATTCTAATAAACAAAAATTTGATTTTAGGTTGAGAAAAGATTTGCTATCTAATTTAAACTAAGAAATAAAGAAAAAGTCCTAGGATTAATCGTTCCAACCAATTGCGTCTCTTGGAATTCCAAAGGAGATAATTTAATAACTCAAATCCTTTGACTACGTCGCGAGTCTCGGATTCGGAAGATTTAGCGATAAAAACAATTGTTCTTCAAAACTTCAACTTCTAGAATAAATCGGGTTGTTAGAATCAAGGACGAGTACCATCGATTCGAGCAGCGTATATACTGAATATAGACTCAAGCATAAACGTTACCAAACATCAATTCGCGCAGCGCATATACTAAATATAGGTTCACACATAAACGCTACCGAACATAATCAAATGTCCAGGTTTTCGAAAGTTTCTAGAACGAAGAAGAAGAAGAAGAAGAAGAAAGAATAACTAGAAAATTTAACTTTAAAACCAAGAATGTACCTCCTCTGTTTATCCAAGATCTTCAATTAATCTTCACAATTGATCCTAAGATGGAATTTAGCTACTCATTATAATCTTAGATACGCAAAGTTGTATTGAAAATATATTGAAAGACTAAGTAATCTGATTACAGGAATTGAAAATTGAATGAAAACTATGAATAAACTACTCTAATATACTCCTAGAACTACTCCTAAAACCCTAGAAAAACGTCAACATCAAAATGCCCCAGAAATAACAACAATTCCAGCTTATATAGGCAGCAAAATAATAGGAAACCCTGCCACACCGTTCGAACGACCTTCGAACGAACTTCGAACGCCTAATTGACTGTTTGAACGGTCTTCTAACACTCTTCAAACGAATTTTATGCTCTCTGAATCTATCAAACGATCTTCGGACTTGATTTTGGCGTGACACTGTTAGACGTACCGTTCGAATACAGTTGGAACACCAGTTAACCGTTCGAATGCCACTATACACCGTTCGAACTCACTTCAGACGCACTTTAGACACACTTCAGATGCCTTTTCCAATTTAGCGTGAATTTCTCCTTTTTAAGCCAGAATTCCTGAAAACATACGTAAAACTAAGTTAGTAATGAGTTAGGACTAAAACAATATAATTAAACCTATTTTAAGGCTAACAAATAACTAATTAAAGTATATAGATTGCACTTTTAGAGTATAATCAGTAGACTGAGTTGCTTCTTCCCTTTCTTTTCTTTCTTTCCTTTATCTGAAGCAGGAAATTCACTAACCATTTTCTCAAGTCCTATAGCCTTCAATTTCTTTTCTTTCTTATCCCTTTTCCTGGTTTCTAGTGTAGATGCCTTTGAGATCATCTTCCTCTTTTTCGGTGTAATTTCCTTCAATTTCTCCACTTTTGCTACTGATTTTGGTGCCATTAATGGTTGCAGTGAAGATTGGAAAGGGGGATTTTCTGAGGGTAATGGTTATGGTTTAAGTATTTGAAGGTGTGAAAAAAGGAGAGAAGATTGGTCATTTGAATTTTTTGAACAGAGATGTGATAATTGGTTGACAGTAGGGTTTGTAGTGCACAAATAAAGTATATGTATGCATATGGAGTGTTGACATAATAAATCATAGTGCTGACACAATAAATGAAATTTTCAAATAAAATTTTGAATCTGTGAACATAGTTTCAACACTAGAGATTCAAATGGTTGACACTTTGCTTCCAGAGAGCAATCTTGATTATTGAAACATTAATAGTGTTGATAATCACAAAAAATGGTCAACACTATTTCTTGAGAATAATATGTTGTTGGAGACATATTGTTGACAATGATCATAAATGGTTGACAATCTATAAATAAAAGAAATTTTCTTCTTTTTAATAAAATATAAATAAATATGAGAAGTATGTAAATGACATTTATAAAAAGACTTGTTACAATGAACAAAATCAATTCAAAGAGGATTACACATAACAAGCTCTCTTCTAATCATGCAAAACCTATTTTCATCCAAATGTCTTGTGAAAATATCAGCAAGTTGGTGCTCAGTGCTAACAAATTCCAATATGATATCACCTTTCTGTGTGTGATCTCTAATGAAGTGGTGTATAATTTCAATGTGTTGGGTTTTAGAGTACTGAATATGGTTCTTGGTCAGGTTTATAGCACTAGTGTTATCACACCTAATTGTAATGTGTTCATAAATCAGTCCAAAATCCTCACTCTGATGTTTAATACATAAGACTTGTGCACAACAACTACTTATAGCAATATATTCAGCTTCTGCAGTTGAGAGGCAACAAAATTTTGTTTTTTACTGAACCAAGATACAAGACCAAGGAATTGGCTTGAACCACTAGTACTTTTTCTATCTAACTTATGATTACATCATAAAAGTATAATTATAGCCCTTTAATTCGCACTTTGTTAGACTCAGATTATTGTTAATTTCCTTCTTTTAGTTAGATATTTGTTTGATTATGTTTTAGGTGTATTTTGTAGGTTATAGGATCTAATAAAGACAAATAGACACAAAGAATGATCAAAGCGGGTTTAAAACGAGCAAACCAGTGATGAGAAGTCCAACCCGTCTTGGTATTTTATCCATAAATTTTTACTCCTATGTCCGATTAAGCTAATTTCTATGTCATTGGGAAAAAGACTTCAAGAGCTACAACTTTATCTCTAATGTGTATCAGCTGAATCGAGCTCTAAGGTGGTCAAAATCAATTTGCAAGGTTGTTAGGTCGAATAGTGCACAGTGTACCATCCGAACGGTCCGTGAACAATAACCGTTCAGATGGTGAATAGTGCGTCCGAACAATGAACAGTACCCGTTCGAACGCACTTCAGATGCACGTCAGACGCAAAGTCTAAAGTCCGTTCGGATGCTATTTCGACTTCCAGATTACATTTTTTGTGTTCGAAGCTGTGTTTGAGGGGAGTTTTGAAGGTTTTTTAGGTAGTTAGGGTTAGTTTTGAGCTAGGAGGGCGGCGTGAGAAGCTCTCCAAGGTTGGTTTTCTCTTTTTTTTTTTTTTTTTTTCATTTTTAGCTTAAATTTAGCTTTGTAAGGGTAGTGTAGAGATAAAACTTATAATTTTCCTTCATTGTATTGTATTTTCCTTCACTGTATTGTATTTTCCTTCACTTTCTTACATTTTCTTATTTTTCTTGTAACCAAATACTTTTATTATTCAAGTAAATTTTAGATTTGAATCTCTAGATGCTTTATTTCCATTTTTAGATGCTTTTATGATGAATTTAATTAGCTAGTTTCTTAAATTAGGTTCAAATGTGAAAATTACTCAATTAATCCAAGGATTTTAATGGAGATATCTCATGAATTAATTGCTATATTTTTCTAGATTTCTAATTCTTAGTAATTACATTTGGAATCTTAGAACTCTTAAATTATTGACTAAGTTTGAAAATTTTAATCACCCAAATTAATGGTATTAATTTATGACTCTTGACTAGATAATTACTTCACAATTGTCAGGAATTTATTCACATTAATTGATTACAAGATGCCTTAGAACACCTAGGTTACTGACAATGTTTGACTACTTCCATACATAAACTCCAAATTGGTATTGACCCTAGTTAAATCAATGGTATTAACCTTTGATTCCCCCATTGATCATGAATCTAATTTCAATTGTTTGAGAATTATTGATTTTCAAAATTAAATCCTCTGAATCAAGCACTCTTAAATGTTGTGTTTGATTTGAGTTACAAACCCCATTGAAAGTCTTGCATGGATTGGATGATTGGATCAATCGGAGCCAATTCCCTTTTTATTACTTTAAATCTAGTTTCAATTTGTTTTAATTTAATTTCTTAGTTGTTAATTGCTTTTATTTTCATTGCAATAGTTTAGTAATTTAAAACACTCATCAAAATTCAAAAGATTTTTGGTCTCTTTTTTTTTTTTATTTAGATTTAATTCACATAATTTCTAGTTAACCCGAGTTATTTTAGTGTGAGTTGAGTGCTATAGCCTATATTAGGCTTGGTCCTTAAGAAAATATGATTTCAGACTTTCTAGATAAAACTACAATCGTCAACCGTGCACTTGTGGATAAATAGAGCACCTTTGAGGACGAGTCACCGTACTACCTGCATAATTAGTATCAAAATATCCAACAAGTTCAAAGGATGTACCACTAGGGTACCATAGACTAAGATTATGAGACTATTTAAGATATTTAAAAATTCTTTTCACAGCAGTTAGATGAGATTCTTTAGGATTAGCTTAGAATCTAGTACACATGCACACACTAAACATAATATCTAGTCTGCTAGCTGTTAGATATAACAAGGAACTTATCATGCTTCTATAGAGTTTGGTGTCAACTGATTTACCTGATTCATTAGCATCCATCTTTGTTGAAGTGCACATGGGAGTTCCAACTGGCTTTAGATTCTCTACATCAAACCTTTTAAGCAGATCCTTGACATATTTGGCCTGATTTATAAAGATGTCTTTCTTTGATTGCTTAATTTGAAGCCGAAAGAAAAATATCAGCTCTTCCATCATACTCATCTCAAAATCCCCCTGCATGCACTTAGTAAATTCTTTGCACAATTTTTCATTAGTTGTACCCAAAATTATATCATCAACATATATTTGAACAATGAGCATGCCATGATTTTTATTTTTAATGAAAAAAGTTGTGTTTATAGTTCCTCTTGAAAAAACATTTTTCAACAAGAATTTACTAAGCCTTTTATACCAGGCTCCAGGTGCCTATTTTAATCCATATAAAGCTTTGGTTAGTTTAAAAACATGGTCTGGGTGTTTTTTTCATTTTCAAAACCAAGTGGTTGTTCAACATAAATTTCATCATTAATAAAACCATTTAGAAAGACACTTTTAATATCCATTTGATATAATTTAAAATTCTTGAAGCATGAAAACCAAGTAACATTCTAATTGCTTCTAATCTAGCAATTGGTGCAAACGTTTCATCATAGTCAATACATTCCTCTTGATTGTAACCTTGAGCAACTAATTGGCTTTATTTCTTATCACAGTAACTGATTCATTCATCTTGTTTATAAATACCCATTTGGTTCCTATAACAGGATGCCCTTGAGGTCTGGAAACCAAATTCCATACCTTGCTTCTTTCAAATTGATTTAGTTCTTCTTGCATTGCATTGATCTAGAATTCATTATTCTCACCTTCTTGAAATGATTGTCGCTCCATATGTGAAAGAAATGCATACTGCACACATAAGTTCTTCAGTGTGAATCTTGTTCTCACCCCTTGGGATAGATCCCCAAGTATCTGTTCTTGTAGATGATTCTACACAAATTTTCATTCTTTAAGGAGACCTTCATTTATTTCCTTTTATGTTTAAGAGACAGTTGGTGAAAGTTCATTCTCTATTTCCTTTTCCTTTGTAAATGTAGCTTCAGTAGGAGTTAAGTTGATGTTTAACTTACTTATACCTTGTTTAGCATCATTTGCATCATCACTTACATTCTTGCTTGGAAGAATGTTAGATTCATCAAAATTAGCATGAATGGATTCTTCTACAGTATGAGTTCTTTTGTTAAACACCTTATATGCTTTGCTATGCATAGAATAACCCAGAAATATGCCTTCATTAGATTTAGCATCAACTATACTTAGGTTGTCCTTATTGCTATTCAAGACAAAACACTTGCATCCAAAAACATGAAAAATAAGAAATATTTGGTTTTCTGCCTTTCCAAAATTCATAAGGGTCTTTTTCAAATGTCTTCTAACAAAAATTCTATTTAAAACATAACAGGCTGTATTAACTGTCTCAGCCTAAAAATACTTTAGTAAACCATTTTTACAAAGCATAGTCCTTGCCATCTTCTCTAAATTCATGTTTTTCCTTTCAACCATACGATTTTATTGAGGAGTTCTTAAGGCAAAAAAGTTATGATCAAAACCATTTTCATCACAAAAGTTTTCAAATGAGGAATAATCAAATTCTCCTCCATGATCAGTTCTAGTGGCAAAAATAGCAAATCCTCTTTCATTTTGCACTCTTTTGCAGAACTTGATAAAAGCAGTTATAGTTTTATCTTTGTGAGCAAGAAAATAAGTCCATGTAAATTTAAAGTAATCATCTACAATGACAAGAGCATACTGTTTTTCAGGTAAACTGAGTGTTTTAGTTGGTCCAAACAGATCCATATGTAACATTGCAAAGATTTAGAAGTAGAGATACCAATTTTAGATTTGAAGGATACTTTGGTTTGTTTTCCATTTTGGCTCCTGCATCACATAACTTGTCTTTTTCAAATTTAATTTTAGGTAAACCAATAACCATATTATGTTTAGCAACTTTGGAAATAGTACTCATGCTGCTATGTCCTAATATTCTATGCCACAACCAAGAATCATCACTATTCATAGCAGATAAACATTTAATTTTGCAAGAAGACAAGTTATTTAAATCAAACATATAAATGTTTCATTGTCTAATTCTAGTTAACATGGTATGACCATCAAGAACATTAACTACCATACATTTAGAGGATTCAAAGATAACCTTAAAGACTTTATCGCATAATTGACTAATACTCAGAAGATTATGTTTAAGGCCTTTTACTAGTAGTACATTTTTAATACTAGTGGAGGAATCCTTACCTATGCTTCCAATGCCAATGATTTTACTTTTTTTCATTTTCTCCAAAAGTCACCAAGCCTCCATCCTTTGGTGAGAGGGATGTAAACTGGCTTTCATCCCCCGTCAAATGCCTTGAGCAACCACTATCCAGGTACTAGAGGTCCTTGTTGACTTTGGATTGAAGATAGACCTACAGGACAGACAACATTGGTTTGCATAATGACCATTCCTTTGACAGTAAAAACATCTAACTTTAGAGACATTTGGAGGTGCAAAGAAATTTTTATAACACTTTTTCTTACAAAAGGATTGTAGCCAATTCCACCTTTGTCAAAAGTACATCTTTGACTTCCCAAAATAGAGTCAAGGTTCTCTTTTCCTTTTACAAACTTTTCCAGAAAGTTATTCAAATCCTTGACCTTTTCTTTTAAAGAATTATTTTTCCTTTTCATCAATTCATTTTCAAAATTCAAGGTCTCATTTTCTTTTTTTAAGGTAGAAATAATTTTCTTTAAAAGATTGTTTTTGATTCCTGATTTCTTAAATTCATATAATAGATCATCAAATGTTTCTTACAATTCATCAAAAGTAAAGTTAGACTGTCAAAGGTTATTTCCTATTTTTCTTCTTCTTCATGAGCCATCAAACAAAAGTTGTCCACTTCTTGGCTTTTAGAATCCTTATCTAAGCTAGATTCTTCACTTTCACTCCATGTTGTAGCCAAGGTTGTAGCTTCTTTGTTTTTCTTTCTTCTTTTTTTTAGCTGTGGCCACTCAGGCTTGATGTGTCCAAGCTTTTTGCATTCGAAGCAGATAATAGTGGTGTCATTTTTGCTGGTCTTACCCTTAGATTTTGGTTTTCTTCCTTTCTTCTATTTCTTTCTCATGAACCTTTTGAATTTTTTTGGTGATTATGGTTAGTTCTTCATCCTTCTCTTCATCACTGTCTTGATCATTTTCTGTAGTGGTGGATTTGAATGCAACAACCGTCTTCTTTTTCTCATCATCATCTTGCATGTTCTATTTCTGAGTCAACTCATATATCATGAGTGATCTCAGCAATTCTTCGAAAGAGAAAGTGTTTAGATTCTTAGCTTACTGAATTGCAGTTACCTTAGCTTCCCAAGTTCTTGGTAGTGACCTAAATATCTTCCTTACATGTTCACTATCAAAATAGACCTTTCCAAGACATTTTAGTCCATTTATAATGTCAATAAACCTCGTAAACATTTTAGTAATGGATTCTTCAGGTTTCATTCTAAACAATTCATAGTTATGCACAATAATATTGATTTTAGATTCCGTAACTTGATTAGTACACTCGTGTGTGACTTCTAGGCTTTTCCAGATTTCTTTAACAAAATCACATGCAGATATTCTATTGAATTCAACCAGGTCTATTGCACAATATAACATGTTCATACTTTTGGCATTCAGTTGCAGAAGTCTCAAATCAGATTCACCCATTCATCTTCAAGTTTGGTAACCACATCCTTTTCTATGGTCTTGGTGGGGATTTTGGGTCCACTTACAATAATTCTTAAGAGTTCATAGTCTAGTGATTGAATATAAAATTTTGTTATTTTTTTTCAGTAGTTATAGTTAGTACCATTGAACATGGGAGGTCTGTTTGTGGATTGTCCTTCTCTAAGAGAGGTTCCAATAATGTTTGTCATAGATCTTACTCTAGGATGTAAAGCCTAATACTAAGCACTAGTCTTTGATACCAATTATTAGCTCAATATATCAATCAAGAGGGGTAGAGGTGAATTGGGTTGTTAAATTTTAAAGGTACTAATCATAGATAAGATATACACAAATAAAAAAAACAACAGCCTAAAAAGGATGCAGCTAAATATGCCAACTTAGAAGATAGTAATGCAAGAGAAGGCGTCAAAGAGAAAGAATAGAGACACAAGAGATTTTACAAAAGTTCGGTTAATCCTTGCCTACATCGTCTCTTCTTCGATCTTCTCAAAAGTATTCTACTATGTAAAGTCTCTTACACACTTGTTAGTTGCTTTCAAGTGATCAGCTCACTTCTCTTTTCAAGAGTACAAATCAAACTCTCAAAGAACCAAGTAGTGTACAACCCACAACTACTTAATCTTACAAGTGTATCTTCAGCTACACTCACTCTCACAAGGTGTACAACAACCTTAATCAAGATTTAAATATGAATGAATACCGAAGTGTCATTTTCACAAATGAATAAGTACAGGTTTTAGCTTAGATTATTGCTGGCCCATATGCAGAAAAACAGAGCATTTAATGTGTATAAATGTATCTTCACTCTATAAATGAGCTGGAGGTCCTCTATATATAGTGTCTCACAAATTTTGGCCGTTAGAGATGGTGAGAATGCGTTAAATGTGTGGGCGGCTAAGTCAAAACATTTAAATTTCTGACCGTTGGAGCAGGTGGTGTTAACAATAGCTCTGGAGGTGTCGACCATGTCTGTATCTTATAGTAAATCAGCCATCGATGGTGTCGACCATATCTGCATAATGTCAACCAGATCTGTGTCATCTTCTATTATTTGCTCACTATTTTCAAAGTGTCAACCAGGGCTATTTCAGGTGTTGACAATGGCTTAAGCAAGCTCAGGCACATCAAGGTCTTCCAATGGTGTGAAAAATATTGGTAGATGGTTGACAAGAGTTTTGTATGAGATTTGAGAAGTTTAGCTCTAGGCTAGGTGTCGACCATAACTGTATGGTGTCAACAATATCACAATAACTTTTCTTTCTCTGAGGATTATGGACTTTGGCAGGGTGTCAACCATATTTGCATGGTGTTGACACTAGCAGTGGACTTCTTTCATTTGAGGATCGAGGGTCTTCAGGTGGAGTGTCGACTAAAGATGCAGATGGTCGACAATATTTCACAACAGCTTCATGAGATTTTCAATTAAGTGTCAACCATATTTGCATGGTATCGACAAGAGCTTCCAAGTTCTTCAAAGATTACCTCATAGATGGACAAGGTGTCGACCACATTTGAGAAGTGTTGACACTTCAGATTTGTTCTTCAATTTTTCATGATTGATCATCATTCCATTTTTAGCTTCTATCTTCAATACTCAATTCCAATATATATTACAAACCTATGATGATTTGAATATTGATTTGAAATCTTTAAAAGACTTTCAATCTCTTCGAGATGGAATAAATCCATTTTTGTTATAAATAGGGCAATCTAATTTGCACACTTAATCAATGATATTGGACAACAATTATATGATTTTTTAATCATCGAAATCAATATGGAGTTCAACCTTGAGTCAATAGCCAATCCTTTGGAAATGAATATTCTAAGCACTTCTCTCTTGAATTTGAAATAGAGATGATCATCCTTCAAAAGTTATCTCAGCATTAATTGGCATGGTATTTCGGTCCACCAGTAGAAGGAAAAGTTTTAATAGACAATAAATACATAACTAATGTTATATACAATTATATTTTTCAATCTATTTTCTAATTTCTAGAAACAGGGCTATGTCCCTTATCTTTCCTGATTGGGCTATGTCCCTTATTTTTTTTGACGTAGTTGTAACCTGTTACAAATGTTTTTTAATAAAATCTTTGATGCCTTTCCTCTAAAGAAAAATACAGGGCTATAGGACCCAAATTAATAAAATCATGAGATGCTTATTCACTTGTGTCTTGAAATGAGGAAATGAATTGAGAAATGAAATTATATATAGAATTGTATTTAAATAGATGGGTGGACAAAGGTACATGGCTTTTGAGCATTCAATTGCTCATCAATCACTAGCAGTAATTTGTGGTGCATTATGTGGAAGAAACCCAAATCGAAATACTTATATGCATAGAGTCACCGTAGACTAGACTTGGGGACCTTAAAATTTTGATTGATGTCAACTTATACTTTTTTTAGGTACTATAAATGGGTATGTAGATAGGCTATTTCAAACATCTTTCATGAAGCATTGTCTCTCAGCAACACAGAGACTCAACTGCACTTACGTCGAGACTGAAATTTAGGTACTACCGCATGCCCTCGGCACTATCGAGTAGGTATAGCCCCACCGAACAACTCTAACCTAATCATTACATAAAAAAATTCAAGTTGTTACCCAAACCAACCAATTGGAGACAACTTATGTCCAAAGACTCAATAACTAATGACACATATATTTATAATGTATTCATTTTTTTAATTCCTTATGTAAAGATAGTACATTATATTTCCATTTAATCATTTGATGAGTTATTAACTGAGCCTCCTCAACTTATGAGGCGATGTTGAAATAACCTGTTTGTTAAACTCGAATGTGAATATCTAGTGATCGAATCAATAACTCTAAAAAATTTCTCCGCTCAATTATGCATGCATTCCAATCAAAGCAATAAAGCATAATAAACAAGGAAATACTAGATTTTGCTGTGGAAACCCAATGCGGGAAAAAATCATGTGGACCAACTCTTTTAGTCTGGGCAAGCCAAGCACTATCAATGAATAGTTTACACAAGTTACCCTTACAACCAAACATCGAATTCCGCGGATGTCGTTCGAATCGCTACAAACTTTGGTTTAATTTAACTTGCTCGATCCCCAATTTTCTGTTCCTAGTCGCTTGATTCTAGCATCAAATCACCACGATGCTTTTTGTCGCCTTCAAAATTCACCAAGATGATCTTCTGTTCAGCTTTTCAATGGTGGAAGGATATATTTTCTCTGTAGAATATATGGAGAGTCAAATCCAGCAATCTACTCTCTCTAGTCTTTATTGCTCTTCAAAAACCTATATATTTAATAGGTATCTCCCTCTCTATAGACAATAGGTATTGCCCTCTCTATGAACTCTTTATTCTCCGCTTAGTATGTCTAAATACATACATAAGTAATATAGGAAAGATCTTCTTAAGAGTCATATTGATGCTAAAGTTTTCAATCAGCTCAATTAAAACAAAGTTTTCACACATGGTAGTGCCATATTGTAGTTGGCTAGTGCCAACTTCTCAACTTCTTGCCATCTGGTCTTGCTAACTTTTTAGATCTCTCTGGAATCTTCTTGTGAGCGTGGAAAGTGCCATTGATCCTGCAACTGGTCTTGCCATTATTTATCAACTCACTGAAATCTACTTGAGAGCATGACAAGTGCCATTCATCTTGCCAATGATATTGCCATTATGAATAAGCTCTTTGGAATCTAATGTACCTAACATGGCAAGTGCCTATGCTATGGCTGGCTAGTGCCATCTATGAAGCTTCTCCAAAAATCAATCTCTGAGCTCTAAAAAACCTTCTACAATGAGTCTGTCTTCTTCATCAAACCTAATGTGACCTAACAATATGTTTGAAACACAAATCACCATACATAAAAACCTTACAATATGCCCCTTGGTGATTTTGTGACAAAACTAAAAAAATGACTTACCCCTTACACATTAAGGACTCAAACTCATAATTACAAGTCCAACCCACTACATCTTGCACTCATGCTAAGACATAGCCTTTTTGATGAAGTTGTTTAACCTGCACACTTCAAGAATGCACAACCTTGTGAAAAGCAAGTGTGGTATAACATTTAGAACCACAAGTAATATACTTGAGACTCCCCCTCAAAAAAATAAACACATGCTCCCCCTCAATTCAATAATTCCATAATTAAAATATCTAGAGATGATAAAATACATTTATGTTCACCAAAGTTCATTCACAACCCAAATATTATAGAGCTTGATAGATCATCAAAAGATTCGTTAATCATATTTTCAAACTTCTCCCACATTTTAACATAAAATATTAAACACATATTAAGGTTTTTAGAGCTCAGAAAGTAATTTCGGGTGACACGATACAGATGGCACTAGCCAACTTTGGAATGGCACTTGCCATGTTGGTTCTAATGGATTCCAGAGAGTTGTTAAACAATGACAAGATTGACCAACTATTGATATGCCCTCAAATTGTTAAGCCTCGTTGTTAGAAAAATTGGCTCATTTTGCGTCATGTAAATTAAGAGCTAAAATCTCTTTATGTCTTGTGTGAGGCTTGAATATATTGATCACATTCTAATGACCTTAGAGGTTACGAATTTGTCCCCATAAAGCCTCAAGGGAAGAATCAAAAATAGCTGAATGAATTTTGAGAAGTTGGGCCACTTGCAAAATTCAAATCAATCTGTCTCTAGAAGATCTGTCCTCTTGTATATGGTTTTTAGCCCTTATATGGTTCGAATTCGAAAAGGATCATTAGAGGGAAAGTTGTAAATCTTCGAGTCTTCTTTCTAGAGAACTTTTAATCGCATCAATCCGACATATAAATAAAACGTTATGGCTAAAATACTAAAGATAGTTAGTGCAAGCCTGCTCTAGCAGACCTCAACCTCGCTCTAGTGGGCTCTAGCTCCTCTAGCATAAAACATGTTCTAGTGAAACGCGCTCTCAAGCGGACTCCACCCCGCTAGAGCGGGATCTTGATGGTTCAAAGAATTGTTCCAATGAAGCCCGCTCTCAAGCAGACTCCACCCCGCTAGAGCAGGGTCCTGATTGGTTCCACAAGTGTTTTTTGACAAAGAATAGACCACTTCTAGGCTTTGCTCCAGTGCGTTGCCTTCTTCAAGCATTTGGTGAAAAAGTGATATATTCTATGAAGGAAACATGGAGAATATTGGGGAGGCTATGCATGAGTTTTGTGCTTCCAAAAAGAGAAGTTCTTCTCCTTATTTTCAGAAAACTTGAAGATCTTCACGAATTTTTCAAGCATCTTCAAGATGGGCTTATAGAGATTGAAGGGTGATGATTCGTTGAGACATAGAGTTGTGCCCTACCAAAAGCTAAGACATCTCTCTCTCTCTCTCCTTGAGGTGATATAAACAAATGAGAGTGTTCTTCATCCGAAAATAAGGAAAGTCTTCTACATTGCCCACCAGGTGTTTGTAAAAGTCCTGAGAAAACTCCACTCCACTTTATCCCTTCATTTCGGGAGAGAAGTTCTAGGGTTGTCTTCTTCAGCCAATAAAGGCTTGTAGCAACTGGCATAATATATATATAGAAGAGATTCAAGTGGGTTGCAAGGGAGAATAAAAAGGCAAGAATCTAAAGAGAAGAGATTTAAGTGTTTGGGGTGAGCTATCTCCCACTTAGAGTCCTCTACTTCATATGTTACGAGCCTAAATGTTCTAAGAGGACTCTGCATCATACTTTCCTTCATACCATCAAAGAGAAGAAAGTAGCTTGTGGTGATTCAAGTTGCTAGATCGAAGAGTTTCATCGTGGACTCGGTGGAGAATCAAGTGCTGGAACGAGTTCATGGATTCGGATGGTGTACAAGCTACAACGTTCAATCTTAGTTGTGGATTCAATGGTGTGAGAGGGTTGTAAGGCTTTTTGTACTTTGTTCCTTATATAGTGCTTGGTTGGAGCCAGGCTAAGCCCTGTGGTTTTTTCCCAGAAGGGATTCCACGTTAAAATTGCTTGTGTCGTGTCTATTGCTTGTGATGTTGTGTATGGTTTGATTTAGTTTCTCTATTGCTTGCACTTACATGAAAAATGAGTAAAGACCTATTCACCCCCTCTCTAGGTCCATCTTAAGGTATAAATCCATATTACCAAGAACAATTGGTTTTCTTATTTGGTATCAGTGCGGGACGCTTTTAAAATTGTTTTCAAAACTATTTTTCTTAAGTGAGGTCCTAAAAGTATTTCTAGTAACATGGATTTGTCTAAAGAAGGTATATTGACTGTTTGTTTACCACCTCTTATGGAAGAGCCTATTTATTGTGCTGCATATAATCCATCTATGTACAATAATGCTCACACATCTTCCTTTACATTTAATGGCATGTATGTTGATCATGATAGTTGCCTTGACCATAGTGAGACTCTTGAGTTAAATCATGATGACTCAATGAGTAACGAGGATAATGATGATGAGATCATAGACCTTTAACAAGCCTATAACCAATTGTTTTAAGAGAGTCACAAATTGGGGAAAGTCAAAATTAAATTGATTATAAAAGTGAGGACTTTAGAAAAAGAGAAGGAAACATTGAAACAAGAACTTATTGAAACTCAAACTCAAACTCAAACTCTTATAAGTTAATTGAATACTCAAAAGGTGACTCTAAGTGATAAGGTCAACAACCTTGAAACTGAACTTGCTAATGCTTATCTGTCTTTTAAGAAATTTGATATAGGTTCACAAAACATTGATGAGATTTGGAATGCACAAAGGATCTCTCATGACATGACTGGGATTGGATACACATAGAAGGATTTTAAATCTTCCCAACCAGTAAGTAAGCCTAATTCTATGAAGGCTCAAGGTAAGTTTTCTATACTAAGCAAGGCTAAACATGCTAAGGTTGTTCTTCATGTCACCACCATGGAATTAAAAGGCACATTACGCCTCACTGCCCTAATTTGAAGACCAAGGTTGTGACTTCCAAGAAGAACACCATCACATATGCACGTGTTATGCCAAATGTTAAGACCAAGCCTACTAGGTTTGTTCCTCCTTGTCATCAATGTGGTATGAAGGGTCATATTCGGCCTCATTGTCCTAGATTGGAGACTAAGCATGTGTCTTCTCAATTTATCACATCTCATGAGAAGCCCAAACATCCTAAGTTTGTTGGATCTTCAATGTTTAACCCTGTTTGTTATCATTGTGGCATGTTTGGTCACACTAGACTTGATTGTCGCAAACTGAATGGGGTTCCTAGTTCGATTGCGCATTATTAACCTATGAGTCACGATAAGAGGTTGAAAAATCAGATTAAAGTCCTTATTGATCAAGTGAACAGATTTGTTTCAAAGCCAAGGCCGGTTTCCACAAATCACAATCAAAAGGGGAACCACAATGCCAAGGCAAGACCTAGGACTACACTGACACTTCATGAGTTTATTAACAAACCTAAGGTGATTATTATGTGGGTGAGAAAATCTGATTTGGAATATTTGAGAACCTCTAAGAAATTTGTAGGGGCAAGCCTTATTAAGTAAAGGCTATTGGTGTCATAGACTATGATGTGCTTCATGTTTATACTTCCAATCCTATTGTTATGATCCCTTTCATAATTTTATTTATCTTTTGTTATATTTCTATTTGTTTTTATTAAAACACAAAAAAAGGTGTTTTTGTTATTCTTGACTTGTATTCATAATTTTTGATTTACCTATATTTGACTTCACATGATAGAATTAAACTACATGTTTTGGAGAAAAGTTCTTTATTCATGCCAAGTATGAATTGAGTGTCTTGTATGTCCGAGTGATGATACTCATAACTGAATTGACACTTTGATGCACTTGCATCAAGAAAAAACATGTTGAGTCTAAAAATGTTTTGTTATATATTTGTTTCATTTGAACTCCATGAGTATTGTGCTTGAAAAGACCTATGATTGCATATCCTCTCTAGAGTTTATATTCGTTAATGCCTTGTCTCCCTCTTGCGCTTTCACAATGCAAAAGAATATCTAGAGTTGATTTGTTCAAAAAAAAAAAAAAACTACAAATTCAAAAAATTTTTTATACAGTCATGACCAAGGAAAAGGCTACCTATGAGTGTAGAGTGAAAGCTACTATAGACGTTCGCCAAAATGGGCAACATGGTTTGAAGCGTCATAGAGAAGGTGACCTTGCTCACTAGAGTGAAAGACGCCTTTGGCCTCAAAAGAGTGAGCTATTGTGAGGTGTTATGCATTTGAGGGGGAGCCTTTGCATTTTTTAATATTAAGCTTTGATTGGTTTTTAATCGGTTTGATTTTCATGTAAATGATATCTCTTGTGAGTTCTTGAATCAAGTACTAAAAAATAAGCTTCTGTTCTTAAGACTTGATCCTGCTATTCTTGATACTCACACACTCACTTTGTTATTTGGTCATGACCATCATCATCTTGTTGAAAGCTTGATGTTATTTTCATCTTGGACATGTCTTTATGAACTTGAGTACTTGATATGTCAGTTTGAGTTATTGCCATATGAATATCTTTTATAGGTTTCTTAAAATTTGTAATTGTTAAGTCATTTGTATGTTTTTATGTATCTTCATTTAAATCTTCTTTCAAAACTGTCCTTTTAGTATTGCATTTTGTATCAAAAAAGGGAAGAAGTATTTTGTTTAGTGTCTTGTTTGTTTTTGAATGATTAATGGTTCATCTTGATTTTGCTTAGTGGTTATGCATTTGTTGAGTGTGAGTATATCATTGCAGTATTGGTTGAGGGGGAGCAATATTGTTTGCTTTCCATTTTACCTCTCCACTTACACTTGATCTTGAGCTAAGGATTTATCCACAAGTGAGCTGCTTAGGCTATAAAGAGTGGAGTTTGGTCCTTGTTTCTATTTGTTTTGGGGTTGTGAGTGTTTTCAATGTAATCGTTGGGTTTTGTCACAAAATGGCCAAAGGGGGAGATTGTTAGGAAAATTGGCTCATTTTGTGCCATGTAAATTGAGAGCTAAAATCTCTTTATGTCTTGTGTGAGACTTGAGTGTATTGATCACATTATAATGACCTTAGAGGTTAGGAATTTGCCCCCATAAAGCCTCAAAGGAAGAATTAACTATGGCTGGATGAATTTTGATAAGTTGGGTCACCTACAAAATTCAAATGAATCTGTCTCTAAAAGATTTATCCTCTTGTAGCTGGTTTTCAGCCATGACATGGTTCGAATTCGAAAAGGCTCATTAGAGGAAAAGTTGTAGATCTTTGAGTTTTATTTCCAGAGAACTTCGAATTGCATCAATCTGACATATAATTAAAATGTTATGGCTAAAATACTAAGGACAGCCAATGTAAGCCCATTCTAGCGGACCTCAACCGCGCTCTAACGGGCTCCAGCTCCTTAAACATAAAACATGTTCCAGTGAAGCCCGCTCTCAGGCGGACTCCACCCCGCTAGAGCGGGGTCCCGATTGGTTCAACAAGTGTTTTCTGACAGAGAATAGACCACTTCTAGGTTTTGCTCTAATGTGGTACCTTCTTCAAGCATTTGTTGAAAATGTGATATATTCTATGAAGGAAACATGGCAGAATATTGGGGAGGCTATGCATAAGTCTTGTGCTTCCAAAAAGAGAAGTTATTCTCCTCATTTTCAAAAAACTTGAAGATCTTCACAAAATTTTCAAGTATCTTCAAGATGGGCTTATAGAGATTGAAGGGTGATGATTCGTTGAGGCAGTGAGCTGTGCCCTACCAGAAGCTAAGACATCTCTTTCTCTCTCTCTCTATTTGAGGTGATATGTATAAATGAGAGTGTTCTTCATCCAAAAACAAGGAGAGTCTTCTCCATTGCCCACCAGGTGTTTGTAAAAAGTCCTGAAAAGACTTCATTCCACTTTATCCCTCCATTTTGGGAGAGAGGTTCTAGGGTTGTCTTCTTTAGCCAACAAGGGCTTGTAGTAGTTGGCATAATATATATATATATATAGAGAAGATATTCAAGTGGGTTGCAAGGGAGAATAAAAAGGCAAGAATCTAGAAAGAAGAGATTTAAGTGTTTGGGGTGAGCTATCTCCCACTTAGAGTCCTCTACTTTATATGTTAAGAGCCTAAATGTTCTAAGAGGACTCTCCATCATACTTTCCTTCATACCATCAAAGAGAAGAGAGCAACTTGTGGTGATTCAAGTTGCTAGATCGAAGAGCTTCATTGTGGATTTAGAGGAGAATCAAGTGCCGGAACGAGTTAGTGGATTCGGATGGTGTATAAGTTGCAAGGTTCAATCCTAGTTGTGGATTCAACGGTGTGAGAGGGTTGTAAGGCTTCTTGTATTTTGTTCCTTATATAGTGCTTGGTTGGAGCTGGGCTAGGCCCCGTAGTTTTTTCCTAGAAAGGTTTCCACGTTAAAATTGCTTGTGTCTTGTATATTGCTTGTGATGTTGGGTGTGGTTCAATTTAGTTTCTCTATTGCTTGCACTTGCATGCAAAATGAGTAAAGACCTATTCATCCTCCCCTCTAGGTCCATCTTAAGGTATAAATCTATATTACTAAGAACACTTGGTTTTCTCACTCGTTTTAAAACTAATATATGAAACTCCTGTATAAGGAAAGTGCTACCTATGATTATGTGTGAAAGCCACTATCAGACATAAAGAAAAATCATATATATTCAAAGAATATTTAGTCTATAGCAAATCAACTTTTCTCACCTAAAGAGCCATTGTCTTGAGTTTAACAGTGATTGTTAGCTGTTTTGGTGCTCTCCTGGGTATGGCCATGGCCTTGTGGTTCATTTGATACTGTCTTCTAGTAGTTTGAACCTACCTAGCCTGAGACAATACATCATACCTATTATGATAATATCCATTTTTTCTCTAAGTTTGGTATGGTTTTCTAACTTTAGTATGAACATAATCCATTGGAAAACCATACAACTTATGACATTAAGGTCGGATGTGACCTCTAATACCATAATAATGACACACAGGTACAAATTTTTGAGTTGGTGCTTGTTTGATGGGTCTAGACTTAGACTTAAAAGGATTTACAAAGTTAAGAGGGCTAAACTTGTCATATAATTTACCTGCTGCTTGTCTTGTGGGTTTAGCCTTAGACTTGGGAGGATCAACAAAGTTAAGAGAGCTATAACTGTCATATACTTTCCCTTCACTGTTATCATCCTCAAATCTGATTCCTTTCCTGTCTCTGAATACTTTTTGCATTTGTAGGCATTTGTAAAAACTTTTTGCACCTGCATTCATCTTCTTCACATGGTCATTCGTAGTAGCCAATTTTGATTCAACAGACATATTTTTCAATTCAAGATCCTTTTTTTTATTCTAAACAAACATTTAAAACAGTCTAAAGTTCAACATTCTTAGCATCCAACTGAATTTTATGAGAGTTTAAATTATTTATCGCATTTCACCGACTTTTGAACCTTATTTTCAAGAACATCCCTTTCTTTTTCTAGAGTACGGAGTTTGATAGTGACTTTAAATTTATACTTCTTCAATTTTAAACATTTATCACAAAGTTCAGAGTAAGCAGAGTTAATTTCATTATCTTCTCATTTCGTATCACTGTAACTCTCAGAGTTAGAGTCGCTCAACTTCAGTTTTTCATAACATCTAACCTCCTTGGTTGATTCTTCTATAAAGGTATTCACATTATTCAAAGTCAAAATAGTAAAAGTAGTGTAATTACCATGATCATCATCACCATCAGACTCCACAGAGTCATCAGAGTCACTGCTATCATTTCTAATAGCAAGGACCACTTGTCATTTTCTTTTCTTTTTATTTGGACAATCTAAGACAGTGTGACCATAACTGTGACATTTATAACACTGAACGCCTTGAGTTAGATTTTTATTACCTTTCTTATCAAACTTATTTCCAATTCTTAATGTATCACCTCCATTTCTCTTGTTATTGAACGAGGTGTTTCCTTTTCCCTGTTTATAGTTTAGAAATTTCTTAAATTTCTTCACCATATGAGCCAACTATTCTAGATCAAAATCCATTTCATTACCACTATCTTCACTTACATCTTCCTGAGTAGATTTTAAAGCTATACCTTTACTCTTCTTAGGTTGACGAAGATTCATTTCAAAGGTCTGTATAGAGCCGACAAGTTCTTCGACTTGAATGTAGTCAACATCCTTACTCCCTTCTATGACAATGAGCTTTCCTTCTCCCAGGTAGAGATTTTAGTATTTTTCGGATAATTCAATTGTCAGGAGTTCTCTTACCAAGATTAAAATTTATATTGACTATATCACTTAACTTGGCATAGAATTGATCAAAGGTTTCGGTGTCCACTATTCTTAGGATTTCAAACGATGTGGTTAACCCTTGCAGCATTAAGAGCTTTACACTTGGGGTACGTTCATGGGTGAGTTGAAGTAGGTCCCATGCCTTTTTAGCATGCTTATAGTTAGAGATTCTACGAAACTCATTTGGAGTAATAACATTATGTATGGCATTAAGGGCCTTGCTATTCCAATTGGAATTAGCATAATTGGTAGCATCCCAAGATTCAATAGGTTTAAGTGTAGTGATAGTTGCTGTCTTGACTGTAAGTGCGCCATACCCATTAACAACACATAACCAAGCTCTCTCATGAGTAGACTTGATGAAAGCCCGCATTCAAGCCTTCCAATAGGGATAATTACCCTCTTTGAGTAATGGTGGTCTACAGTATATAACCCCTCTTTAGGCAAATTTATAAGAAAGTAGGTCAATATCGCATTCTAAACATATATGAGTGACTTGCTCTGATACCAACTGAAATAACCTAGTTTTCTAGATTTGTTAAACTTGAGGGTGAATATCTAGTGATCGACTCAATAACTCTAAAAAATCTCTCCGCTCAATTATGCATGCATTCTAATCATAAACAATAAAGCATAAAGCATAATGAATAAGGAGACACAAGATTTTTGCCATAGAAACCCAATGCGGGAGAAAATCACGTGAACTAACTCCTTTGGTTTGGGCGAGCCAAGCACTATCAATGAACAGTTTACACAAGTTACACTTACAATCAAATACTGAACTCCACAGATGCCGTTTGAATCGCTACAAACTTCGGTTTAAGTTAACTTGCTCGACTCCCGATTTTTTGTTCCTAGTCGCTTGACTCTAGCACCAAATCACCACGATACTTTCTGTTGCTAACACCAAATCATTATGATGCTTTTTGTCGCCTTCAAAATCCACCAAGATGATCTTTTATTCAGCTTTTCAATGGTGGAAGAATATATTTTCTCTATAGAATATTTGGAGAGTCAAATCCACCAATCTACTCTCTCTAGTCATTTATTGCTCTTCAGAAACCTATCTATTTAATAGGCATCTCCCTCTCTATGGACAATAGGTATCTTCATCTCTATGAACTCCTTATTCTCCATTTGGTATGTCTAGATACATACCTAAGTCATATAGGAAAGATCTTCTTAAAAGTCATATATATCCCAAACTTTTCAATTAGCTCGATTAAAACAGATTCACAGGTTTTCACACATGGTAGTGCCATGTTGAAGTTGGTTAGTGCCAACTTTTACTAGTGCCAACTTCTCAACTTCTTGCCATCTGGTCTTGCCAACTTTTGAGATTTTTTTAGAATCTTCTTGTGAGCATGGCAAGTGCCATTAATCCTGTAACTAGTCTTGCCATTATTTATCAACTCACTAGAATCTACTTGAGAGCATGGCGAGTGTCATTCTTCTTGCCAATGATCTTGCCATTATTTATCAGCTCTCTGGAATTCAACATGCCCAACATGGTAAGTGCGTATTCTATAGATGACTAGTACCATCTATGAAGCTTCTCCAGGAATCAATCTCTGAGCTTTGAAAACCTTTTACAATGAGTCTGTCTTCTTCATCAAACCTAATGTGACCTAACAACATGTTTGAAACACAAATCACCATACATAAAAACCTTACATATGTAATATGAAAATTGGAAAATGAAGCTACTGAATGTGATTGCAACTTTTATTTTGTAATATGAAAATTGTTTCCAAAAGGAAATTATTTACCCTTTTATTTTTATGGAACCATTGCCCCTTGGCTCCGACGGGTGAACCATATTTTAGGCTCGTTTGGACAAGCTTATAACCTAAGCTATTCAAGTAATTTATGGTTTTTTTATTAGCATTTTTACTATTTTTTTAATTTAGGTAAAAGTTCAATATATGAACTGAAATTCCATAAAAGAAGGTAGAAAATTGAAATAAATAAACTGCTGAAAAAGCTTATCCAAACTAGCTTGCATGAACTTTTACCGAAATTTGATTGTCATTTTGAACTGAAATGAAAACGTATGCATGACAGAAGGGCAATGCAACCTTGTCATTTTGAAAATTTTGCAATTACAAATAGAGTTTTCCTTTATTCTCTCCAATTAGAGAGTCAATTATTTAGTTTTGTGTATATTTCAAAACCCTGACCGAATCACAGTTGGTAATCGCCTTCCTAACTCCTTTTCTTTTGGTATATCCGAGGGCTAAAGTTTTGTAAAAGAGGATGAGCCAAACCAATAACTTACGCCATAAGGAGGCTGCCACTCACCACAAAGATTTTTAATTTTTGGCACATTGGAAGGCTAAAACCTTAGGAAGTTAGGTAGTATCTATTGTTCAGTACACATCTCTATTAAATTGTGGCATGTAAAATTTATTACAACAACAACATGAATTATTTTTAAATTGAGAGACTTTAGGGAAATAAATGGCATATGGTAAAAATTTTTGAATAAGGATTTTCTCCTGTCTAGGTTGGAGGAATTCCTGCTGCCCATATACGTGGTAGCACATCAAGCTACCACATACTAAAATGGTGTTGTTAATCCACTTTTATTCTTCTTAGATTCTTGACACCATTTATGGATTACTAAATATGTAAATGATATTCAAATAAAAATTGAAAATATAATTATATGGCAATGGTATGCTGTCACGTAAACAAAATAGTAGTTATTCTTATACCCCGTATTGGAGGAAATTCTTATCCAAAACTTTTAGGCATAAGTACCGAAAAACTCTATACTACCTAAGTACTAAATTTTCTTTCCTAGCAAGGTGGAGAATGAGTCGAACCAATAACCTAAGTCATGAGTGGGAGCACCACTTATCATTGAGCTAACCTTGCTCCTCAATGACGTTCCTAATTCTAACTAAGGAAAATAATGTTCTTACTAAAAATTTGTACAGAAATTCTCACAAAAATGATGTGATAGTGATATTTTTATAATTAAAAATTATTAAGGTGGGCTTTTTTGTTTTGAAATAAAAATCTCCCATTCAAACACATCATCCTGAATTTTCTGTTTGTATAAAGTTATCGATCTCATTCTGTACCGGCATGTCCTGGTTGATATGTACCGCTTAAAGCATAAACCGGTACACTAGAGACTTGATTCTGTTCCGTGTAACTTTTCAGTCAATGCCAGATTGTATCGAAAAATTTTGACAGTACTGGACAATCTCGAACAGTACCGGCGAGGGGGCTGCCGGCAAAACATTTTTTTTTTAAACCAAAACACGGCAGAGGTTCGATGGCCAACCTTCTTAGAGACCATGCAGGGGCTGCCGGCTCTTTTAAAACATGTCGGTGCGAATTAATGCGATGTAGAATGTAGATAAACGATCGATGATGGCTTCTAGGAAAAGGTGGTTTTTGCATCGTTAGTGGCCATCTCAGACTCTTGGGTTGTGAACAGTACCAAAGGGCAGTGCTGTGCATCCATTCTGGTGGAGAAGCAAGGACGAGAGACACGGGGAAGAGAAAAAACCCCAAGTGGTTGGTCCGGTAGTTAAGATTTGGGGCTTGGGGCCTGTTACCTCCAAAATCTCAAGGTCAAAACCTCTTAGGTGTTATCACCTTCTTGGGGCCCTCAGAGTCTTTGACTCAGTAATTACAAAGCTTGTGTGGGATGAAAAATTGTAGAGACTCCAAACTGAGTCGAAATATGTGTAAACTGGCCCAGATACCTGCTAGAAGTTCATTGCACCGGTGAAAAAGTATATAATTGGTGCATTTTCCAAAGAAATCCAAGACTACTATTCTTTTCAATCACCATTTATATTTTGGGTTACACCAAATAGATAGTAGAATTTAACTATGATTTGTTCTTAATTACTTAATACATGTTCAATGAAAGGTTTTCTTGTAGGAAAAATTAAATTAATGTTTTTTTGTAAAAATATATATTTTTTATAAATACATAATATTTATAGCAGTAAATTTAAAATGGTACGTCTAAATGCACGGGTACCGACACATATAGCATCAATGACAAAAAGCATACATAAACCAATACGGGATTAACAACTATGCATCTGGATCTTGGAACAAAGGTGCACAGTCTTTCAGGTGGTTTTTGGTCCAGACCCTAAAAGATGAGAATTAAAAGAAATGTTATAAACAAAAAAAATAGCATCCAAACTATAAGTTTGTTTGTTTCTTCTTCTTTTTCTTTTTCTTCTTCTATGTTTTTTTTATTGCTTGGCAACAATTCTTGGGGAAAATGGACATATCTTACAACCTTGTCTTTGTTGTAATGGTAGAGCTACATTCAGGAAAGGAACTACGATCTATGATATATCCTCCATTGGATACTTGGTCCTTAATTTGATGAACATGAAGTAATGGACATATATAACAGTAATGGCATCAGTACTGGAAAGAAATCGTAGATGATCAAACCTGGTGTATGAGTTTGTCTATTCATGCAAACTTTACAGTTCTGAACATTAATTCATGAACTTTCGACTTTGAATAATTCATAGCTTTAACATCACAAAGAAGTAAAAAGGAAAACAAGTACTTATTTGCCGAAACATCTATAAGCCAGTAATGTAGATAGCATGAGGAGAATGTTTGGGCTTGAGCTACGCCAGAAGAATTCTCTTGATCTCAAGCAACTTTGCCAGGGTTTCTCTCATGGTTAGACGATCCCCAGCCGAATCAGCTGCACAAGACAACCCGACTCTTATCAACGCAGTCAGACAATGTTCGCTTTTATTATCCCAGTTGCTGAAACCATTAATCCTGCTGTTCCTGCTGCTGCCACCACCAGAAGAGCTTGAATTGCTACTGTTATCCTCTGAACAGTTGTTGGTCTTGAAAAGCCTGACATCTACGATCTTCAAAACTTGATTCTGCTGCACTGCCGATGCAAACTTATTCAGGTTTAGGCCATCCTTAAACATCTCATCAGTAGGTTTCTTTGCTGTGAAGATCTCAAGCAGCATGATACCAAAACTGTAGACATCCCCTCTGGTTGAGACTTTGCTGCCCAAACCGTACTCTGAAACAACATAACAAATTAGATGTACATGCCATTGCAAGCGTTTCTCGTTTCGTTGAGCTATTTCAATGTCTCATTAATATCTGATTTGCAGTTATTTATATAAAAAATTTCACCAGATTTGGTACCTGGAGCAATGTAACCGATTGTGCCCTTTAGTCCAACGGTGGTGCTTTTGGTCACTGGTGAATTTGGATGAAGAAACCTAGACAATCCGAAATCTCCCACATGAGCTCTCATATTGTCATCTACGAGGACATTTGGAGGTTTCAGATCACAATGGACAATCGGTGGTTCACAGTCATGGTGCAGGTAATCTATGGCAGAAGCCACATCGATGGCAATGTCCAATCTCTGGGTTAAAGTCAGATTCAACTCTGATTCGGACTCTACCGGGTGAAGCCAGTTATTCAGGTTGCCATTGGACATGAACTTCATTACCAAGGCTTTGAATTCACCTCCCCTCTGATCAATGGTAGAGCACGAAGTTATCACCTTCACAAGGTTCCTATGCCGAACATTCCTCAACGCTTCACATTCTGCTTTGAAGCTCTTCAAAGCTTTGCTCTGATGCAAGTCGAGAACCTTTATGGCTAAGGTGGTGTAGACTTGGCTTTCACTTGCTCCGAATACTCCTTTATAGACAGAGCCAAAGTTTCCCTTTCCAATCAAATTTTCTGCTGCAAAACCATTTGTAGCAAGCCGGATATCAGAGTAAGATATCTTTGGTGGCAACCCCTTGACCTTGAGAGAAGGAGAAGAGATGCCTCCTTTCTGCATTGTCCTTTTCATCTTCCGGGAAACGAATGCCCATGTCAAACAGAACATTACAGACCCTAACGTTATAGAACTGACCACCAGAATGATGATCTTGAGAAACACACGTCTACTTGGCTTCTTGTCCGTGACACAGGCAGGGATTCTTAGCCTTCCAGAAACCTCTTGGTCACTCCCGCAGAGCTTAGGATTCCCTTGAAATGAATCCCATCCTAGGTTCCTAAAGACACCATTTCTAGGAACTTGTCCTTCTAAGTCATTGAAAGACAGGTTTAGTTTTTGCAAAACCTGAACCCGAAGTTCCCCAATTTCCTCCGGTATTGGACCCGAGAGACTGTTAGAAGAGAGGTCCAGGCTTTCTAGTGCTACTAATTTTCCAACCGCCTTTGGAATTGAGCCAGTGAAATTGTTTCTTGCCACGCTGAGATGACACATGCTTAAGAAGCCACTGATGGTATCAGGTAATTTTCCCGACAATTGGTTGTCAGAAACATCCATGAATTCTAGCTGTTTCATGCTGCCAAATTCCATGGGAAGAGAACCGTTGAGAGAATTTCGTGCTAAATACAAAATGTTCAGATTGTGAAGCCCAAAAATCTCCTTCGAAACACTCCCAACTAGTCTGTTCCAGGCAAGAGCCAGGGTGGTTAGATGGTGGCATCCACCTAAACTAGGGGGAATTTTTCCAGAAAACTGGTTTGCTCCCACTCTGAGCTGAAAAAGTCCGGTGAGATTGCCGAACATGTCCGGAATTTCTCCGGAGAACATGTTTTGCTGCAGAGTCATTTGCTGTAGTTTGTGTAAGGCCCCAATGGAGCGCGGTATCTGGCCCGTGAAAAAATTTTTGTGTATGGAAAGGGCAATGAGATTTTGGAACTTTCCAATTCCTCCGGGGAAATTACCGGTAAAAAGATTGTTATCGAGACAGAGGTTTGTCAGACCATCCGACAAGTTTGCAATTGAACCAGGAATTTCACCGGCCAGTCGGTTGGAATAAAGGATGAGTGACCGTAATTGACTACTGTTTGTGAGGGACTCAAATAACTGAAAGTTGTGCTCTGTGGTTGAAGAGAGCATGTTTGCACCCAGATCTAGAAGAACCAAGCCATTCATGTTCCTGAGTGAAGGAATTGACCCTTGACAGTGATTTATAGAAAGGTCGAGGAACTGGATTCTTGAAGCATTGGACAGTGAACCAGGTATTGATCCTCGAAACCTGTTGTGAGCCAGATAGAGTTGCTCAATATTGGGAAGTGCAGAGCCCATATCAGTCGGCAGCCTTCCAGTAAAATTATTCATTGTAATGGATAAGTAGACTAATGAAGAGATGTTGAAGATTGAAAGAGGGATCTCACCACTGAATTGGTTCTCCGAGAGCTGAATTTTGAGAAGATTATGAAGATGACCAAGCTCGTCCGGAATTGTACCGTAGAGTTGGTTTCTTGCAAGAGCAAGAATAGCAAGAATGGAGAGATTTCCAAACGTGAGAGGTAAAACACCAGTGAGATTATTCCCAGAGGCATCGAGAACTTTGAGTCTTGGTAGACCACCAAGTTCCCGTGGAAGGTGGCCGGTGAGATAGTTAAAACTCAAACCGATCTCCCTGAGATTATGACACTGGGATAGACTAGACGGAATTGTACCATTAATGGAGTTGAGAGCAAGATTGAAATGCTTCAGGAGAGAAAGCCGGCCAATCTCAGATGGGATTTGACCGTAAAATGAGTTTCTGGAAAGGTCTAGCCTTCGAAGGGAAGAGAGGTTTGAGAGCTGGGGGGACAAGGTGCCGAAGAGGCCAAGTCCGGCAAGGTGAAGAGACCAGACTCTGTTGTCAATAGCATTACTACATGAGACACCAAACCAAGCGCAGTGAGAGGAGCTGTGGTTCCAGCCGGAGAGAGCATTTTGAGGGTCGACAGAGATTCCGAGTTTGAAAGACAGAAGGGCTTCTCTATCAGTGTTGGCATCAAGAGCTCCCACTCCCTTCATGCTGCAATGAACAACAACATGGAAGATGAGAAGAAGGGGAAGATAGAGATGGTACTCTTTCATGTTTTCGAAATGTGGATTATAATCGCCACACTTTAGCTCATCAAGGCAGCTGGATCGAGTTGGGAATGGGTTTTCTCAGAAACGAGAACCAAATTATAAAGAAGTTACGAACGCCGCACATAACCAGACTTTGCCTAGCGTAGTATGCAAGGCTAAAAAGAAAGGGCAAATTCTACGGTATCGTCATGGTTTTGTCGGTGTCGGTGTAATTTTAACTCTGAATTTAAAAACTAGAAATTTTTTTTTTTAAATTGAATGGGAATCTTTGTGGTAAGTGAGTTACTCCCACTACTTTAGATGCAGAGTTTAAGGGTTCAATGCATGCTGACGTCCTTTATTCACTAATTTTGTTGAGCCGCCTGCTTATTTACTTAGTTTTTGGTGGTGCGGTGGTGACGGCCTCGCCCTTTTGAACAGTAGATATGATTCAAACTGGATATTCCATAATGGGTGGAAGCTCTCATAGTCACGCTTAAGGAGGTCGCTATCATCGATCGCTCCCTCTCACTTTTTTTGCTTAGCAATAAAAAAAAAAATGGGAATCTTTAAAAAATTAAGGTTGTAAGCAAAATCCTACGTTGCCTAGATACGAAAGTCATTACTTTCATATATACTCTTGCGCAACTCTCCCCTTATAAGCCAGTTTTCAAGGCTGAGGTAAACCCATGAATTCCATAAATAAACTAAAAATAATATCCATTAGACTTAAAACTAAACTTCAAGCCTAGCCAAAATAAAAAAAGCTCGCCTTGCAACTCAATTTTTTTCTAAAATTCAATTATATATGTAAATATCTTATTTTATATGTATTTCATGCTGGGCCGACTTTAAACAAAATTCTCAAACTTGCCAATTAATATAATTGGGCTTAAAAAAATGTTTAAGCCCTATAAAAAAATAGGCAAATTTGGGCGGGCCTAGTATTTCATGGGCCCATGAACACCCCTAAACAAATAACCAAACTAAAACAAAATAGATGCTCAATCACAACTCAATTATGAATATGTCATCTAAAACTCTTACTAAAGGTTGTAAAAGAGATGGTTGAACATTTTAATTATGAAACTAAACAAAATACATACTCTCCCTTCATGTTCTCCACCCCAAAATGTTCTTAATCCTCGTGATATGTGAATTTTAACACTACTAAAATCTGGTGTTTTTGTGACGGGAGTATTTGCGACGGCTGTTTTCCCGTCACAAATACTACTATTTGTGACGGTGGCATGGCCGTCACAAACACCGTCACAAAAACTCACTTTTGTGACGGCGTTTTTACGACGGCTTAGCTCCCGTCGCAAATAGGGGCTTTTGCGACGGCCTTTTTGTGACCGCGAACAACAGACACAAATGTTAAACGAAACGACGTCGTTTCGTTTGGGGCTCAAAATTTGCCTTCCCCCCTCTTTTCTTTCTCCCCCTCTCTCTCTCTTTCTCTATCAAAAGCCCTAGGCGCCGCTTTTCTCTCTCTATCTCACGCGGTCCTATCTCTCTATCTCAATCGAACCAAGCCACCACCACTGCCACCTTGATCTCCACCGGTGGCGCCGGCGTCTCCTTCATTCTCCACCTTCAGCCCCCACGCCATCGCCACCGCCGTCGTTCTCTAGCAGCGCCATCGCCGCCGCCGTCGTTATCCCCCAGCACCGTTGCTGCCATCACCGCCGTCTACGTACCAAATCTCAGAGAGAAACAGAGAGAGAAGATAAAGGAGGTGAGTTGCTCTGTTATAAGTCTAAAGTTTCATTTGGCAGGACTTAAGTTTCCCTTTCCCTCTCTTGTCTTCCTCTCGTTAAAAACCCTAGGCCAGGTTCTCTCTCTCGCCCTCTACTCTGTCTTTGTCTATCTCACGCGAACCCAGCAAATGATTTTTTTGAACAATAGAAAAGCTCATGCTCTTTCGTATTGTGTTCTGATTAAAGCACAATATGGTCTGAAGTGGGCCTTATTCTAATGTAAGCCGTATAGGTAGATATTAAATGCTTACTTATGAATTGTGATGCCATTATAGCTGATTTTTTGTCAATAAGGTGCTTTCAGGTTGTGGGCTACCTTGTTGGACATGATAGCAAGATCCTACTTTACAAGAGGAAGATTCAACCATCGTATGGTCTTTGGTATGGATTTACATGTATGCACGACTAATCCAGAAAGAAAAAATCTCTTATCTTTCTTAACTCATTTCGTCAATTGCTAAAGGAATGCAAAAAAGAAAAAACTACGTATTAAGGCAAAAACTGCACTTTTCTGTTTCTAAGCTAAGTATCAATTTCTTCATTATTCACTATAGGTATTTTGGATAATTTATCTTGGATCTTTTATGCACAGGACTCTTCCAGCTGGTTACTTGGAGATTGGGGAGTCTGCTACAGAAGGGGCAATCCGAGAAACATGGGAAGAAGTTAGTGCAAAAGTGGAAGTGCTATCACTTTTTGCTCAACTTGACATCCCTCTTATAGGGCCAAGTGAGGAGAAATATCTGTTTATTGACCTTAATTTGACGTCCAGTGCACTAGCTAAAGATATTTGTGTATAACTTTTCGCTTGTTTGGAGCAGACTTACGTATTAGAAATTTCTATTTGCAACCTCTAGGTGAAATTCCTCAGGAAAATAGACAATTAAGTTCTATCTTAATTTGTAGTCTTGTTGATAGAACATAGATGAAAATGTAAGTGGAATATTATTGATGCAGAACAAAGAAGACCAAGATACTATGGCTTTTTAGAATTATTGTTTTATTAGGACTTTATATCTAAATAAATATTGTAACTCATAAATCAAATTGTGGGCAGAAAAGATGGAATGAGAACATAGTTGACCTTATTCTGAGCTTAGAGCAAGGAATCACATGTATGTTTTACACTTTGCATTGTTGGGTTGCCAAACTAGGGAAAATTCACAAGGAATCACATGCAAGTGTTGCAGTTTGCACTGTTGGGTTGCCAAACTATGGAAAATTCAAATAAGAAAATCTGCAATATTTTGTGGGAAATGTTGTGCCTGTTAAGAAAATCTATGGATGTCATTAGAAAATGATGTGATATAATGTTGTACGAAAATATGGATGATCTTATTAATTTCACAGACAAATACCAGAAATATTGATACACATCAATAAATATAAAGCGATGAATTTTTATGTCTTATATGAATGTAGGTGACTTAGTTGTTTGGGGAACGATCTGCGATTTCAAATAAAATTTTTAGTTTCTTACAATTTAGGCATGGAACTATCAGTTTAGATGGGTGATTATGGCATCTAATTATTTCTAAGGTTTGTACAACTTGCAGGAACTTGAAAGATCTCTCTCTTGGAGAAACACTAGCACCTGATCTTGGAAACCTGGTCCACATAAAGTCTATGTAAGGATATATTAGTCAGTTACCTAGTTGCCAATGATGTTTTTGTAGTGATTGTTCATCTTAGGACCCTGTGGTGTCCTTATATCCTGTTTTGTGTCTTATAGGCTTTGTTTTTCTTATGCACTTCTTTGCAGTATCTTACGCAACAACTCCATCAACGGTATAATTCCTGAAGTGATTGGAGAGCTAAAGGTGTTGGACGTGTTGGACCTCAGATACAATAACTTCAAGGGACCACTCCTGCCTTTCTCCTTCACAGCTGCTACTGCTTTCGCCGCCCCTGCTGCTGCTGCTGCTGCTGCTGCTGCTGCTGCCTCCTCCTCCTTCTATTTCCACGATTTGAGACCAGGTAAGCCTCTCTCTCTCAAACTGTTGAGAATTATCACAAAAGTTAATATTTTCGAAATGGATGGAGATTGTAGAAGATTGGTTAGTATTCTTTGGTGGCACAATTAAAGCAAAGCCTCTCGCCATCAGTCTATCACTTCTACTTCTACATTTTACTAGTTGTAGGAAGAAAATTGTCTTGATTTTAATTCTGGTTTTGTTTTCACGATTTAATGGAAAAAAGAGAAAACATATTCTAATTCAGGGCAACCTTCAAGCATTTTATTGTGCAGTGGTTGGTTGAAGAGTTTGAGAAAAAATCTAGGCCTGTCAAAGGCCGTGACGATATCAAAGGTAGTGTGTTTACATGGTCATAATTTCCTTTAGTATGCATATTTATACTTCTTCTATTGATGAGGTTGTATATTGCCTTCCAGCCATTACTTCTATCTCTGCTGGAAATGATGAGATTATCAGGGCAATGATTGCTGATGCAATTGACAAGGTTGGACCTGATGGTGTTGTGTTTATTGAGTCATCCTCCTCCTTTGAGACAACTGTTGATGTGGAAGAAGGGATGGAGGTCTGTATTTTTTGTAGAGTGCAAGCTGCTTGTCTTAAACTTTGTTTTGCTGCTACATTTCTCTCTCTTTTTTTTTTTTTTGCCCCCTTTTTATCCTTCAGAGATATTTGTTTAATTCTCTGGTTCTGATGTTTGCCTGCTCAACCCATTTCTATGCACTTTCCCTTTGTTTGCAGATTGACAGGGTTATCTCTCCCCACAATTTGTTACCAATCTTGAGAAATTGATTGTTGAATTTTAGAATGCGAGAGTATTGGTTACAGATCAGAAGATCTCAGCAATAAACAATATAATTCCCTTGCTAGAGAAGACCACTCAATTGCGAGCTCCTTTGCTTATAATGGCTGAAGTTATCACCCGGGAAGCTCTTGCTACTCTTGTTGTGAACAAGCTAAGAGGCATCCTTAATGTTGCTGCCATCAAAGCACCTGGTTTTGGTGAGAGGAGAAAGGCTCTCCTTCAAGATATTGCGATTATGACAGGTATTCATAAATTATGTGATGGTATTTATTGGTTTTGTTGTTCTTTTTTATCGTGTATTCTCCTCCTCAGTTGTATGAGATCCTTCACTGTAGTTTCCTCCTCTATTAATTTCTTTTAAGTAATGCATCTTGATGTCTCCTTGATCCCTCAGGAGCTGAGTACCAAGCTAGTGAACTGGGTTTGCTTGTTGAGAATACCTCGGTTGAGCAGCTTGGTTTGGCAAGAAAGGTGACCATCACAAAGGACTTAACTACCCTTATTGCTGATGCTGCATCGAAGGATGAGATACAGGCTAGGATTGCACAGATTAAAAAGGAGTTGGCTGAGTAAGCTATGTATTGAGGATGCCAATGATGCAACATTTGCTCTGAAGGCAGTTTGTGACCTTAGTTTTTAAAAAAAAAGGCTTCTTTCAACGAGAAATTTGAATGTATTGATGTTGGTTTATTTTATGTTTTTGCATTTTAGATGTATGGATGATGCAGATTATTATTATATATTACATATTATTTTTTTATTTGGATGTATGCATTTATGGTCCGATGCCCGGAGCTATGGTTTGGTGCATTTATTGATTTATGCAATTATATTGTCAATGAGATTTATTTATTAATTTACATGAATTATAAAATAAAGTTTACTGAGTATATAGGAATTACAAAAAATTTAATTTAAAAAAAATATATATTTAAAAAATAGACAGGGTATTTGCGACGGTTGGAATAGTATTTGCGACGGCAAACAACGGTCACAAAAGAGTTACGAAAGCCACGAGTTTTTAAAAAATATGCTTTTGCGACGGCTTCTTCCATCGCAAATAATTATCTAACCGTCGCAAAAAACTAGTATTTGCGACGGCATTTGGGACGGCCCTTCCTGTCACAAAAAATTACTTTTGGCGTCGGGCTTTTGCGACGGCTAGTTCACTGTCGCAAAAAACCTAACCGTCGCAAAAGGCCGTCGCAAAAACTTTTTGCGACCCCATCTTTTGCGACCACCAATCTCCCGTCGCACGGCCGTTGCAAAAGGTCTTTTGCGACGGCTAATGAACTTTTTGCGACGGCAACTTACCGTCACAAAAAGTCTAATTTTTAGTAGTGTAAGGAGAAAAATTATGAGTTTGACTACCCAATAAGTCAACAACTACCACAGCTAGATGAATCGAGTATGCAAGAGAAAGACTTCAATCAATAAGGTTAACCAGCTAAATTTCATATATAACTTCAACAAATGAAATAAATTATGTTCAAGTAAATTCTGATCATGAATATGTTTAAAGAAAAACAATTTCAATATAACTAATTTGTTAATATGATTTGATACTCAAGGTTTCAATGTCCAACAAGTTTGAACTATTATTATTATTATTATTATTTTGTCAAGCAATACAACTATTCAATATTCGATAGCTTGATACACACAAACTTAAAGTCTTTGTGACTATGGCAAGGCCCTAATCCACATTCAGCTCTGTAGTCATACGAAAAAAGAAACTAATTTTTGTGCCAGTATTTATGCCCATTGGCTAGGATTTGAATCATAGTTAAACTAGAGCCACGCTCTCAATGACGCAATGAATAAAATAAAAAAAGCATTTAAAGCGCTTCGAATAATTTTGGGGTGTGTCTTCTAGGTGGGGTTGCAATGAGGAAAAGGGTTGGGATTGGGATAGGTCTGCTTGAATGTGCGCCGGGGGGGGGGGCGGGGAAATTTGGGTGGGGGGGTCGGTGGGGTTGCGATGGAGAACAGGGTTGAGGTTTGGGTGGATCTAATCAGTGGGGCTTGGGGTTGTGATGGAGAAGTGGGATGGGTCGGGGTTGGGTTTGCTCAATGGGGTGAGGTGGGGTGTGGGTGGTGATGGTGATGGTGGCGTCGGTTGTGGACCTTGTGGCTAAGGTCGTGGCCATAGACATGGTTTCATCTCCAGCCATGGAAGGCAGGGGATTTGGGTTGGTTGGTGGAAAGACAAAGGAGGAGGCAGGGGGTGGTGGCGTTCGAGGTGATGGAGCCCGTGGTTTGTGGTTGTAGATGGTGGATTTGGTGGTTTGTGGCCATTTACAAAGGGATCGCGGACGCAGCAGTTGCTATGGATGGTTTAGAGAGAGAGAGAGAGAGAGAGAGAGATGGGGGGAGGGAGGAGGGGAGGGAGGTTGGGTGGTTGCTGGCAGTAGTGGTGGCTGCCGTAAAGGGAGGAGAAGGTGACAGTGGCTGTTGTGGGGTGGTCGGGAATAACAAGGCGAGAGAGAGACTGTTTTGACAAGGTGAAAGAGATTATTTAGCTTGAAAATCACAACCTAAGATTGGTAATTAAAAGAAAATTCAAGAAGTTGGTAAGGGTGAAAGAGCCATTTAACATTTCATGTTAACATCACAAGAGTATTCAGTGTAATTGTTAACATGTAAAGAGTGGTTTCTCACGTTTCGCCAAATCTTGATTGGTCAATATAATTTACCCAATAATTTCCCCGATCATGCATGTGAGAACAACTTGAACATCCTTCAACGTTTTGGTTATAATAAATTACTAGAAAACTCAAAATTAAGTTCCAATATGCATTGTAAAATGTCTCTTTCTTCTAAGAAGAGAAATTTTATCATTCTGTCTCTTCGGTGTGTTCACATTCCCAACACGTGCTCTTTGTTTGTCGGATTTTGTAACAACAATTGTCAATTGATCTAATTAAAATCCAAATGTAAAGTTAAGGATTAATTTTGTTACACCTAGAACTACATGAATCAAATTTGACACAAGAAATAAACTAGCCTCAGCCCTTTTTTGCCCACAGGTGTTACAGTTTATGGGTGTTGTGTATGTATAATAATGTTCAAGAAATCATCACTTTTTCGATGTCTGCAAGTGTCCAAATGAATTTGTTTTTATGAAAAGGATATCATATATATATAGAATTTGGTGAGTACATGCTCTTGCGGATCATACAACATATTCGTAAGAATTATTACGTTGTTGTATGTGGAAAAGACATAAACGCGGTCACTAGAAATTAAAAAATAAAAATAGAAACCAAGCCCGGTTTTGGAATTTAGGATCCTTGTGAGATTTTGATCCATTACCTTCACAATAATGCTCGATATAAAAGGAGTATTTCTTTTTTTTAATTGTGGTTGCTTTTCTTCGACACTATAATTGCCGAAGTATTTGGAACAATTGTTCCCTCTAGACCCCGGTCCTCCCGCCGCAAGTGATCACGTTACTACAAATTTGTAAGAAAATGAAAAAACAAGCATGGTTTCGTTACTTTCCTATGCACACACTACTAAAAAACTTAGTATTTGCAACGGTATATTGCCGTCGCAAAAGGTCATTTGCGTTGGGGATGCGACAGCATTTTCAGCGACGAAATTGTTGGCGTCGCAAATACTTTTTGTGACGGCCAAGCGACTGCATTGGTCACTATTTGTGACGGCATAACCCCGTCGTAAATACCCGTCACCTTAGTAAAATTATTTGCGCTCGCAAATATGCCGACGATGATAACTTATTAGCGACGGTTCAATGCCGTCGCAAATAATGATCATTTGAAACCAGAAAAAAAGTTTTAGTGACAGCAAAACCCGTCGCAAAAAGTTGACCCATTTACAACATATTATGCAGCCACTTTTGATACTTTTTGCGACGGTTATGCACCCGTCGCTAATACCTTTTTTAAAAAAAAAACTGCCTATAAATAATGAATAAATTTGTAGCTTCTTTTTTTTTTAACCTGATAAAATATACATTGAACGTTATACAAATAACAAAATCATTATACTAATGACAAAATTCATTCATTCATTCATTCAAATCCAAATATTTATAAATGTGTAATAACATAAACTAGCACATATTTTACGCATTGTCTCCAAACATACATTATCTCCCATTACAATTCATAAAATAAAAAATTATATATAGTGCCTTGTAAAATCATTACAAATCCATAATCCATAGACAAAAAGAGAGTTTTAAATCGATCACAAAATATGCTGACAAATAAACACCAAAGATTGATCTATTCCTTGCGAATAACCTGACAAGAAAAAAAAATATAAATATTAGATAAAATAATGAACGTATCAAAGACAATGAAAAAATATGTATATAAATAAATAGGCTTATTAAAAGAAAAATTGAGAATTTTAATATCCAAACGACTTGGAAGACATTATTTTTCTTAAAAAGTTTGTTCCCACACATTACTCCTGTTTAGACATTTCTACATGTCAAGTTTGACGGACTCCGGAGCCCGTTTTGGGATTTTAGTACCTAAACGGCTCGGAAAACGTTGTTTTTTTTTAAGTTAAGTGGAAAAACTTCACAACTCCCAGCCCGAGAGTCCGGTGACCGTGCCGTTTGTTCCTACATGTCACTCATGTTTAGATCTTACTACGTGTCGAGTTTGACGGACTCCCGATATAAAAAATGGTGGACAGGTGGTCATTATCGATATAAAAAAAATGTAGTGATTTAGTTGATTCCAAGCTAACACAACTTTATTTCATGAATGAAGCTATTGATCTTATCAACTGTTGGACCTAACTTTGTAGTAGATCAAGGCAGAACAATTTAGACCTAAACAGGTACTACTCTCCTCATTTGTGATGTCCAAAGTGAGCAAAGAGATGCTAGTTGGATTTACTGGTTTTGCAGTTTTGCTGCCCGAAAGCTTTTACATTCAAAATAAAAAAGGAAAGAAAGAAATTTACAGTTTTAATACACTACTAGAAAATAGGCTATAAGTGTTGCACCTCAATATCACAAGACATGGTGCAACTATATTTTAGAAACCAATCTTGCCTTATAAGTGTTGCACCTCAATGTAAAACCAAAACAAAATTGTTAGTATGAATCTTACAGCAAAAGAAAGGGTCAAATGTCCGCCTAACGCGTATGCAGAGAAATAAATCAATCTATTGACCAGATTAGAATAAAGTTAAAGTTGAGTTGAATTAGCTGAAGACGTCACTGTAAGTGTCATGTATTGTTTAGCCAAAAATGTTTAACCTTTTTAGAATATGCTTCCTAAGCTCAAACCTTGACATTCACTAATCTCCTCTATAAACTTCAATATAATGCCTCAATTCAAGTGCTAAGATTGTTCTGTTATGTTTGGTAGGATAGAAAAAAGAGAAGAGAATAAGAAATAAGAGTGAGAAAAGGGGAGAAAATTTGTTATATCTTTTGTTGGATAGAGAATAAAAAATGGAATATCACTTTAAGTATTATTTAGGCACTTATACCTTGTGCTTAACCTGTTTACCTAATAGAAAACCAATTTTCTCTTCTAAAATGGAGAACCAATTAAGAGAAAATAAGAGAAATCAAAATTTCATCTCTTCTCTTCCTTTCTCATATACCAAACAGAACACTCAAATTCAAATTTTCTTTTCCTTTTTAATTTTTCTTTCCTTCTATTTCATTTGGGGTGGAAGGGGATGTTTACTTTCATCAATTATACTATGACCAACAAAACTTCAAACTTTCCAGCTGTTAACTTCAACCTATGGCCATTAGACTTCCATGGCATTAAGATCCTTGAAACTCTTTGAACACCAAATATTCTTGGACCCTAGGAAAACAAAGATAAGAAAGACACAACTTCCTACAAATTGCTACTGCTAAAGGTTTCCTAATAATATTTTAAGGGGAAAAAAGTTCATTAAAAGCAATTAAATTGTCATTTTGTAAATAAAGATCGCATAATTTGTGCTAGTTATGTGAGAATTACAAAAATAAGCATTAAATCAAAAGCATGTCTAAGTTACCTTATTATCATCTGATTCATCCTCATTTTCATCAGACTCTATCATCTTTTTTTTTTTTTTTTTTTTATGGCTCCACAACAGTCACCTTTGCCTTATCAGAAGATTCAGTTTTAACAGCTTTACCCATACTTGCAGCTGGCTTCGCTTTAGATTCAAATTTCCCTAACAAAGTTCATAAGCAAAAATCAATGGTTTAGAGTCGGAAGATATCAATAACTAGTATACCAGCTGATGATACAAATTCTACCATTCTCAGTGATGTGTAGGGGAATATCTTCATCCTCATCTAAACCTTTTGGACCTTAAAAACAAAAAAACAAAAAAAATTAACAAGAACCATTAAACCAAAAGAATATGAGGCTTGAGGACCATATCCACGCAAAAAAGGTCTAAACTCACCAAGATCTTCTTCTTCTTCTTCCGTGAGGAGAGAAAACAGCAGATGGTCAAGGAAACAGATGAAAAAATATTCATATCATATATGGGTTTTAAGGAGGAATGCAAAAAGCTAAGCCTATGACCGTGTGCACATTTTCAGCGTTAATAATTCTTTGGTGCCAAGTTCATCCATCCGTCTGGTCATAAATGGATCAACACAACACAAACGACATTGGTTTAAACTAAATACACAAGGAGCAAGGCATTAAAATAGCAAAAAAACAAATTCAGACACTTATATTATGAGTACCAGCAAACTAACAAAGAATGAAATGTATTTCTTTCTTCCTCAGTTGGCTTTTTTGAGCAGCTTCTCGATTTTGAGCCAGTCGACGAAGTGTTTGCAATACAGTGAGGAAAAAAAACCACAAGCTAAATATTCAAACACAAAAAACTAAAAATCATGTAACCAACTGCCACTAAAGTAACATCAAGTCAACAACCTTCTGCTCTCCTGTTCTTTCCCTCGATTGATCAATTGAATCCACAACTATAAGTGCTCCATGTGGAACTCCATGAGGCTGTTACACAATAAAAAGCCGCCATCATAATTATGCCCCACTAGAACTTTGTGGGGCAGTGAAAAAGATCAAATCAGTGTCTTTAAGAACTTATAAACTCATTCATCAAACTATTATATGGCCACCAATATGACGAAACTACATTATTACTCATTGAATCAGAATTTCTGCTTTGAATGCAAAAATTGCAGGATCAGCTTGTTAGTGCAAAATTTTCATTAATTATGTTTGGCTACTGGGAATACAAAGGAAAATAAATAAATAAAAAACTTGTAGAATTAGACAACCATATATGCAGGGACAACATATAGGCTACAAACTAAACCAATCAATTGCACACCAACAGTTTGCAAAATAACTAATCACTCCTATTTTTGACACCTTACAACTGACTCCCGCTTATTATAGTTTCATAATATAGATTTATTTTTTCCATTCTAATTGAAAAATATTAGCAATTAAAAAGAGGAAGGACACATCTGGTTCTATGTTACCGTTTCTTCTACCGTTTCTTCTCAAGTAAGAACAGAAGGCTTACAAACACTCACAAAAGCTAGAATCGGAGAAGGAGAGAGTAAGAGAGAGCACAAAATACTAACGTGGTTGGTAAGGGATTATGGTCAGCCAGGTGAGAGAGAGAGAAGCTTACCTGGTAAACGACGGGAAGCGCTGCGGCAGTGAAGGTTGAAGGAGGGAGATCGATTCAGTGCAGTAGAAGAGAGGAGAGAGAGAGAGAGAGAGAGAGAGAGAGAGAGAGAGAGAGAGAGAGCGCCACAGAGTGGAGGCTTCGGCGTTGACGAGGAGAAGATAGGGGCTAGGGTTCCAAAATGTGCGCGCAAAGGAAGAAATAGGGAAAACGCGGAGAATATTTTTGGAAATGAGTAACTCAAAACGACATCGTTTTGAACAAAATAACACGTATAAATTAAATACATTTGCGACGGCATTAACCGTCGTAACAGGTGTCGTCGCATGAAAGGGGTCGCATTTGACAAATAAAACGACGCCGTTTTCAGTTAGTTTTTGCGACAGGAATGACTGCCGTAGCCGTAGCAAAAATGTCATCGCCAATAAAATGTTTTTGCGACGGGGACAATACCGTCACAAATGATGGTATTTGCGACGGTAATAGAGCCGTCGCGAAAAAATTCGTCGCAAATAGAGCCTTTTTTTTTGTAGTGACAGATTTGAAATATAATATTTACAGAATATTTATATAAATATATATTATATATACTAGGTGTTACATCTTACTTATAGAATGACAACCCCAAACTTTGCATTGAGAAACATATCGTATATAATATGAAATTACAATGATATATATTATGAAGAGAAAGGATAGCATTTAAAGTGTAATTATAAGTCTTTAATTTATATTTTATTAGATTTTTGTTGTAATTAATTGTCTTATTTTAGTTAATTATTTATTTTGTGTGCTTTGTAGGTTATAGAAGCTAATGAAGGCAAATAGACACAGAAAATAATCAAGGCGGGTTCAAGGCGAATAATTCGGTCATGAAAATTCAGACCCGTCTTGGTACTTTGGTCATATCTTTTTACTTCGACATCCGATTGAGCTGAATTTTGGGCCATTGGAAAGAAGACTTCAAGAGCTACAATTTGTTCTCTAATGTGTATCAGCTAAATCAGCCTATAAGGTAGTCAAAATCAAACTTTAAAGTTATTATGTCAATAGTAACCGTTCGATCGGTCTGACAAACTTTAGAGAGGATGTTTTACCGTTCGATCTGTGAATAGTGCCGATTGATTGGTGAACAGTGCCCGAGAATAGTGAACAATGAATAGTGACCGATTGAACGCTACAGTGACCGTTCGATCGGTCGTTCGATTGCTGAACAGTGTCAATCGATCAGCTGATACAGATGGAGCATACAAGCTGTGTTGTTCGAAAAAATGAAAAAAAGAGAAGATAGTTAGGGTTTATAGCACCCAAGGGGGCGGCGGGAGAGCTCCTCCAAGGTTGGTTTTTATGTTTTTGTGTATTTTTAGCTTAGATTTATGTTTGTAATGTTAATGTATGAGTAGAAATTGTAACTTTCTTTCATTATAATATATTTTTCTTCACTTTCTTGCACTTTTCTTTACTTTCCTTGTAACTAAACAGATTTATTATTGCAGTAAAATTTAAATTTAATTCTCTTTATGCTTTCTTTACATTTCTACAAGCTTTTATAATGAATTCAAGTAGTTAGATTTATCTTGGGTGTGATTGTTAAGATCCACTAAAGATCTTTAAGTATTTCAATGAGATTCATGAACTTCAAAATTTTATTCCTAGATTTCGATTGTTCTATTCGGTTGAGTGTTGGATTTATTTAAAAACTTAGATTCATAACTCATTTGGTAATATTTATGTACAATTTAACAATTATTATAAATCTTGTACATTTCTAGGTCTGTTTCTATGGTTCTATTAATTTTTGCAACTTATACACTCAACCAAATATGAACCCAAAGTTTTATGGTCAAAATATTCTGAATCAAGAATCCACGGTGTGATTCTTGATTTGCGTTATAAAAATCCTCTATTGAAATTCTTGTTGTGAATTGGTGGATTGAATCAATCATATCTAAACTTTCCATTTTAATTGCTTTACATTTAAATAAATTGCCTACTTAATTGCTTTAATTTTCATTGCACTAGTTTAGTAAATCAAAACCTCATAAAAAACCTAAAGACTTTCGGTCCTTTTATTTTTGATCCAATTTTTCACATAATTGCAATTTAATCCTAGGTTAGATTAGTGTGAGTTGAGTGCTAGAGTCTATATTTGGCTAAGTTCCTTAGGAGAGAACGATATCGGATTACTGGTTTATACTTCATCGCGACCCCAGTACTCTTGCGCGGTAACTAGCTCCATTTTGTAGTTTTTGGAGTGAACCAAGTTTTGGCGCCATTGCCAGGGACCAAAGGCACAAGATGAGTACTACCAAGCTTTGGGTTGAAGAGCAATTGGTAGATTGGATCTCCATCAATCTACCCAGACGGAAAAATCTTCGGCTTAGGCCATTTAGTAACTTCGTTCCATCTTTTTTGTGTGATACTATGTTAGATTTTCATTCTTTCTTTTTCTCTTTATTTTAGGTTTATTTTGTTTGATTTGTATAGTTTTTGTTTTATTTTAATAATTGATTGGAGGATTGCTATTGGAGAATTAGGAATTGTGTTTGTTTGTAAATTGGTGGTATATATATCTTGTGGAGATTGGAGGTTAGGTTGGATTGTTACTTAAATTGGTAGAATTTATTATGTGGAGATTGGAGGTTTGGATGGATAATTATTAAGCATTGTTGTATATAATGTGTTGAGGTGCAGTGCACTACACTTGTTTATGCATTGCATCCATTTTTCATCGTGCATTTCATTATGTTTGGAGGCACATTTTCAAATCATCCATCATCCAACACGACAATAAGGGAACACCTTATAGCCAATGGCCTAAGGGAGCCTCCTCGACTACCTCCCAATTTTAGAAGATGTAATCACACCCCCCATGTGGTAATGAGAGTATTCATGAGAATGGCGGTGTGGAAATACCTCCATGTAAATCCCTTAAAGACTACATTCGAGCTAATAGGCTTAAAGCATAAGAACCATCCAACATGTTTATTAAAAAATTCCTTAGAGCTATTGGTCAAAGGGAGCCTCCTTATACGCCTCCTAATCTTGGGGGGTGTAATGAATTTAACATTGGTAAGGGACTTGAGGGAGTCTTTTCAAAGCATCATTAAGAATTCCTTCAAACCTATAAAAACTCCTTTGACTATTTTTGTGAAGCTTCACGAATTTATTACCACCATGAGCATGTAGAATATCACCTCCACCTCAAGAGAGCTTTAATGAAAATCACCTTGTTTTTTACCCTAACCAAGAGCAAGTGCATCCAATTGTACCCGCTTATCCCATCACTAACGATAGGAATGAGGAAATCATTTATCAAAACACCCTTCCCTAAGACTTTGAGTCTAAAGAAGATATTTCTAAGATAAGCGAGGAAATTATTGAAAATAAAGAGTGTGAGAATGGGGAGTTTGAAATTTAAGACTCCAACTAAGAAGAGAGGGTAGTGATAAGTCTACCCTTAATGATGACTTTGGTTTATTTGATGTTAGGAATGTGCATGACAATGAGGATGTTGAGGGTTTAAAGGACATTCTTACCATGTCTAGGGATCACAAGATCCCTCCTTTTACGCCTCTAGCATCTAGTTCTATTCTACCAGAGCCTTTGGAGCTCCATGTCCCAATACTTGAACCAAACATCTTTCACATGGCCGACCAACCAAAAGAAAGGGAGAGTCAAGCACTTCATGGCATGAGCATAATTGGCACCTTTGTGCATGATTATTTTTCATTTTTACATACCATGACTCTTTTTATCCCTATTTGCTTCAAGGATATATCCTAGAATTCATCAAAGTGGTGGCCATTGTTCATTCCCACATTTGTATGCAATCTTTAAAAATTTCTAAGTTAGGGGTGTGGGATAATGGCAAATTTCCACTTTGTGGCATTGGGTGATCCATTCTCTCTCTCATTTGTATAGGAATCGGAGTAGTTTTGTTTCTTTGTTTTCTGAGTTTATTTTCTCATTTTTAGTTGGGGGTCCTTTAAGTTGTTTTGTTTCTTTATTTTCTTAGTTTATTTTGCATTATAAGTTGGGGGTGCCTTTTGCACCCCCTATTTTTCTCTTTTTCCACCATTGAATTACATTCAATGCTTTGTTCTCATGCATTGAGGACAATGCATAATTTTAAGTTGGGAGTGGGTAGAAGCTTAGCCTGTATTTTCTTTGTTTTTGTTTATTTGTCTTGTACCCTATAAAAAAAAATATTTTACTTGTGAAAGTGTCTTTTGAGATTAGAAGATTAGAATTTTTGCATGCTTCTTTACTCAAAATGATGTTGATTCACTCCTCATACTCAACATGTTGTGAGGATTGCTTAATTCATGCATTTGTAGAGGGGATTACATCATTGTGCACAATTATCGCCTTGTGAGCTTTAGAGCAATTATCGTCTTTTGGAGCGTTTATATTTTCTCAAAGATAGTTTCTTCACCCTCACTTCATTCATTAGCTTCATTGTGCTTGTATTTGGTTCATGAGTTGAGTTTTGATCTTGTTATTGACACTTATACTCTATGAAATGCTTCGGTTGTACAATGATTGTGCATCAAAATTGTCATTAAATTTATAATTTTTCATATGTATTTATTCGTTTATTTTGTTTCGCATAATAGTTTGGTGTGCCTTTGGTAATAAAGTTTGGTTTAATGTTTTGATAGATTTTTGAAGCTTAAATGAAGTATTTCAGAGATCTTTCAGGCCGGGATTGGAGCAAAGAATTGAAGTGAAATTGAGTTAAAGATTGAAGCAAATTTTGGTTCAAAGAAGTGCACCAAATCTATCCCATTTCAAATCCAGGAAGAGGCTAAAAGATGATCCACTTCAAGTCCAAACTTGCTCTATATTTTGTGCGAACTTCAACCCAAACTTGTTCTATATATTATGCAAACTTCAGCCCAAAGTTTGAAGGCCCATTTCAGCTCATTTGTAGGAAGTTGTTGGGAGAAAAGAAGAGCTTGCATATGGTTGCAGTACAATAATTCTTCATTATGAAAAAAAGAGAGCATGCATATGGCTAAAAAGAAGTGGAGGACAATAAATCTTCATTATGGAGTAAAGAGAGAAGAAAAAAATAGTCCAAAAGATGGAATAAAGAGGTTCACTAGCCAGCTTAAAATGCTGGCTGAATCTGCCTTTCTCTCCATGTGCTAGATAGACCTTTAGTGTTTGGGCCATAACTTTTGACTTAGATGTCCAAATGACCTGTTCTTTTAGGGGATGAAAAGTAGACAAGAATCTCTATAAATATCTTTCTAATAGCCATCTCCCAAAACAGAGTGAAATAGGGTGAAAACTTTGTCCAAATTTAGAGGACATATTTGTGCGAAAATTTGGGCAGCTTGTATTTTGCTTTCTTTTGTTGATTTTGGCTCTTCAATGTTAAAAAACTCTTATTTTATGTTGATGCAATTGTTTTTCTTTATAATGGTTGTTGACTAAGCTCTTTCTTGGTTCAAGATCAAGGATGATAGTGGTTGAGGTGATCTCTTTAAGGTATTAATGCATCTCAATGATTTATCGTCTCACTTTGTACATGGATGATTAAAAATCGTTAAGAATTTTCAGAAATCATTTAAGCAATGTTATAATCTTGAATTTCTATGCACAAAGCTCAGTTTTGGTATAAGGATTGCTTGATTCAATGTCTTGCCTAGTTTGAAACTATTTTTCTATTTCTAAGCAAGATTCAATCATTCATTTTTTTGAACTTTATTGTAATATTTTCTGACCCAATATCACCATTGTTGATGTTGGGTTGAGTTATCTTAAATATTTTAAAAGAACCACCAATATACCACCATCAGAATTGATTTTGAGCCAAGACTTTTATTTCTCTTGTAATTTTAAGCATTGTCATTTGAATTCTATTCACAATTACTCATCTTTCAAAGAAAATTTCACATTCATTGTGAACTAATATTTTTTTTTTGGAAATAAATTTCTCTTAAGTTTTTATCACCAAACTGTTTTCTAAATTTAGCTCTCTGTGGATATGACCTCGGTCTCACCGAGTTAATTGCAACACCGCACACTCGTGCACTTGTGAGCTAAAATAAGCTGATAAGAAAGAGCGGCCAAGCAATTTTGGCACCGTTGCCGGGGAGCTAGCAAGCAATGGTGATGAACTTGGGGGTTAATTGTTTGTAATTTAATATTTCTTTAATAGTTCAGATTATAAATAAAAAAAATTGTGGACTTTACCTTGCGAACAAAGGATTGTGGACTGGACTGCCAATTATTGGACTACGGCTAGTTTTACCGCCTTTTGGACTTTGTAGAGGACGTAATTACTAACTTCTAATTGTAGAGGTTAATCCCTCCTTCTAACATCTAATTTCTAACTTACATCTAACATCTAACTTCTTACATTTAATTACTAACTTCTAACGTCTAACTTCTAATTGTGGAGGTTAATCCCTCCTGTTTCATTTATGCATTTTTTTTACTGCGGCCGGTTTTACCGCCTCTTGATTATTTATTTTTTTTGTCTTTATTTTTAGAGGAGCTAATTACCCCTCTTTTCGTTTCTATTACGGCTGGTTCAACCGCCATTTGTATATGTCAATTGTAATTATTTCCTAACGTTTGTTGTTGCAGCGCTTGCCTTGCGGAAAAAAATTTGCTAAAAAAAAAAAAAATCTAATTTGGCTTACTAGTTGAAAGTACAGTGAGTTTTCTTTGACCCAACTTTTCTTTTATTTTTTTTTATTTCCTTGTAGTCATCATATTAGTGTTTCATCATGGCTAGTGTTTGAGATATGGAGGGAGAAGGCAGTGTTCACGGTGGCGGACCTCCGCCAGTTAATAGCCAACCTAATTTCTGAACTCTTAGGGAGTATCTTCATCCAGCAAGACAAAGCACACCTTCGTGTATTGTCTTGCCCCTCAATCAAAAAGCCTTCAATTTAAGACTAATCATGATTCAACTTCTTCCTACATTTCATGGTATAGATTCCGGAAATCCATACTTGCATATTAAAGATTTTGAGGAGGTATGTGGCACTTTTGTTGATAGGACATGCACTGAGGATACTATTCGGCTTAGATTGTTCCCATTCTCTTTCAAGGATAAAGCCAAGCCTTGGTAAAACTCCTTGCGTCCTAGGTCTATAGGCACATGGAGGGAAATGCAAACCAAGTTTTTGAAAAAATATTTTCCTACTGCGACTTTACAACGTCAAATAATGAATTTTTCTTGTAGTCCAAGTGAGTCATTTCACCAAGCTTAGGAAAAGTTTAAGGACTTGTTGAATGCTTGTCCCCACCATGGTTTTGAAATGTAGAGGTTAGTAAGTTTCTTCTATGACTCACTTACCCCGGATTTTAAAAAGCTAGTGTCAACCATGTGTAATGGTGAGTTCTATGACAAAGAACCAGATGAGGCATTTGATTTTTTTGATCAATTGGCCGAGAACACAAAGCAATGGGAGACCTTTCTCCCACCTCATGTTGAGTCTAGAAACACCACATCCCAATCAAGTGGAAAGTTCCAATTGAAAGAGACCGATGACCTCAATGCTAGACTAACCTCATTGATTAGGAAAGTAGAGTCTCTTGACCTCAGTGCATGTTGTGAGTGAGCAACAAGAGGAAACTTGTGGAGTGTGTGAGAATAAGGGGCATAGGTCAATTGATTGTCCAACAATTCCAGCTTTCAAAGAAGTGCTATATGGCCAAACTTCTGATTCAAGCAATTTCAGAAAGCCCTTCCCAAATCAAGGCCAAGTAGGCAATCCCTACTCCGATACCTATAATCCCGGATGGAGGAACCACCCAAATTTTGGATGGAGAAATGAGGTTCCTTCGGTACCTCAAGCATTTCAGCCTCCACCCCAACCATTTCATGCTCCCACACACCACACATACCAACCACCTCACAAAAGATCCTTAGAGGATACTCTCCAAAAATTCATGCAAACTCAAGGTGGAATCAACACTCAAGCCAACAAATTTCAAGAACAAACCAATAGGGCTTTAGATGACATTCGAAGTCAACTAACTAAGTTGACTCAATCATTGAGTGTTCAAGAGAGAGGAAAGCTTCTGGTTCAACCAATGCCAAATCCTAGAGGCCAAGTAAACATGAGTAAATCTTCACTCGGTGAGCATTCTAACCATGAACAAGTCCAAGCAATCACCATCCTTAGAAGTGGGAAGATAGTTGACAAAACTATATCTTCTAGGATCCCTAGGGCTACTGAGGAGGAGAAGTCTAGGGAGAGTGAAGAGGGAATCAAATTGAGAAATGAGAGATCTAGAGGTGAAGAAGAAAAAGAGATGTGTGAGAAAGGAGAGGATTAAAAAAAAATTAGAGTGGAAGTGAGTGATGTAGAGTCCATTGCCCGACCACCATTCCCACAAAGGTAGGGAAATCCAAACATGAGCTTATGAACTCCAAAATCTATAAATTGTTCAAACAAGTGAAAGTCAACATTTCACTCCTTGATACAATTAAACAAGTCCCATCTTATACCAAGTTCCTTAAGGACTTGTGCACAGTTAAGAAGAGATTGAATGTAAAAGAGAAAGCTTTCCTGACAGAACAAGCTAGTGCCATTATCCAATTGAAGACCTCTCCTAAATACAAGGACCCCGATTATCCCACAATTTCATGCATCATTGGGAATCATAGGGTAGACCAAGCTTTGTTGGACTTAGAAGCAAGTGTGAATTTGCTACCCTACACTATTTACGAACAATTGGGTTTAGGAGAGCTCAAGCCCACTCGTGTCACCCTTTAATTAGCTGACAGATCAATTAAGATTCCCCGAGGTATTATGGAGGATTTGTTGGTTCAAGTGGATAAATTTTACTTCCCTGTTGACTTTATAGTGTTAGACACCCAACCTATATAAGGTCCTAGTGCTCCCATGCCAGTCATCTCAAGTAGACCCTTCCTAGCTACATCCAATGCTTTGATTAATTGTAGGAATGGGGTGATGAAATTGTCTTTCGAGAATATGACTGTGGAGATGAACATTTTCAATGTCTCCAAGCAAATTGGTGAATATGAGGACATTAGGGAGGTAGATTTGATCCAAACATTTTGTCAAGTACACTTTGAGAGAGAATGGACAGAAGATCTGTTAGGGAGAATTTTGATTCATAATGAGGAATTTGATCATTTGGAATGTGTTGATAAGGAAGAAAGGGAACTTATAGCTTGTCTAGAGTCGATGCTTATCATGTCAGTGAGTCAATGGACCCCATCATTTGAGCCTTTGGATTCATCCCAAGCTAATGTTGAGTCATCCCTTGCCAAACCCCCTAAATCGGAAAGGAAAACTTTACCGAGTGATCTAAAGTATGCCTTTCTAGGGGAAGATGAATCATATCCTGTTGTAATTTCATCAAAACTGACCATGGAGCAAGAGCAAAAATTGTTGAGAGTACTAAGAAAACAAAGGAAAGAAATTGGGTGGACAATCACCGATTTGAAAGGAATTAGCCCCCTTTTATGTACACATAGAATCTATCTAGAGGAAGAGGCTAAATCTGTGAGGCAAATGCAAAGGCGATTGAACCCAAACATAAAGGAAGTAGTGAGATGTGAAGTGCTTAAGTTGCTTGATGCGGGTATCATCTACCCTATTGCCGACTCCAAATGGGTTAGTCCAACCCAAGCTGTTCCAAAAAAATCCGGAGTCATAGTGGTGAAAAATGAGAACAATGAACTAGTGCCCACTAGGATCCAAACCAGGTGGCGTATATGCATTGATTATCGTAAGTTGAATGCTGTGACTAGGAAAGATCATTTCCCACTCCCATTTCTAGACCAAGTCCTTCAGAGAGTGGCGGGGAAAGCTTTCTATTGCTTTCTTGATGGCTACTCAGGATACAACAAAATTGAGATTTCCTTAGAAGACCAAGAGAAAACCATTTTCACTTGTCCTTTTAGTACCTATGCATATAGGAGAATGCCTTTTGGCTTGTGCAATGCACCGGCTACATTTCAAAGGTGCATGATGAGTATCTTTAGTGACATGGTGGAAAGATTCTTGGAAATTTTCATGGACGATTTCTCTGTCTATGGCAATTCTTATGAGTTGTGTCTAGTGCATTTAGAAAAAGTTCTTGAAAGGTGTGAGGAGAATAATCTTGTAATTAATTGGGAGAAGTGTCATTTTATGGTGACACACGGCATCGTCTTAGGCCACATTGTCTCTTCCAAAGGCATAGAGGTAGACAGGTCAAAAGTTGAACTCATTTAAAAATTGCTTATCCTGAGGACTATCAAAGATGTGAGATCCTTTTTAGGGCATGCCGGTTTTTACCGAAGATTCATTCACTCTTTTAGTACCATTGCCAAACCTTTGTGCAATTTATTGTCACAAGATGTCCAATTTGAGTGGACATCGAAATGTCAAGAAGCTTTTGAAAAGCTTAAGGGTTTGTTGACCACCGCACAGATCATGCAAGCTCCCGATTGGTCTTTACCATTCGAATTGATGTGTGATGCTAGTGATTTCGCTGTAGGGGTTGTTTTGGGGCAAAGAAAAGACAAGAAGCCTCATGTCATTTACTATACTAGCAAGACCTTAAATAAAGCCCAATTGAACTACACTACCACCGAAAAAGAATTGCTAACTGTGGTTTTTGCATTGGATAAATTCAGGTCTTATTTAGTTGGGTCTCATGTTATTGTTTTCACTGATCATGCAGCATTGAAATATTTGCTTACAAAGCAAGATGCCAAGCCATGCTTGATTCGATGGATTCTCTTACTCCAAAAGTTTAACCTTGAGATTTGAGATAAAAAGGGAGTAGAGAACGTGGTGGCTGATCATTTGTCCCGTCTTTCGAGCCACGAGACTGCACTTGATGCTCCCCCAATTAATGAACACTTTCCAAATGAGCACCTATTTGTTGTAGGCACTGTTTCTCACATTGGCACTCCATGGTATGCTGATATAGCTAATTACTTAGCCACAGGTCAGATTCCTTCCCATTGGTCCAAACTTGACAAACAAAAATTCTTGCACAATGTGCGTACATTTTTCTGAGATGACCCCTACCTATTCAAATATTGCCCTGACCAAATTGTTAGGAGGTGCATCCCCGACCATGAAATTCCAAGTGTCATTTCTTTTTGTCATGCATTGGCTTGTGGTGGACATTTCTCTTCAAAGAAAACCATTGCCAAGATCTTACAATGTGGGTTATACTGACCCACCATGTTCAAAGATATCCATGCCTTCTGTGTTACATGTGACCTATGCCAACGACTAGGTAGCATTACTAGGAGTAACATGATGCCCCTTAATCCCGTTCTTGTCTTGGAAATATTTGATTGTTGGGGGATTGATTTCATGGGACTGTTTCCTAGCTCGTTTGGTTACCAATTCATCCTTGTGGCCATTGATTATGTGTCAAAGTGGGTGGAGGCCATTGCCTCTCGAACTAATGACCACCGAGTTGTGATCAAATTCTTGAAAGAAAATATTTTCTCTCGTTTTGGTATGCCTCGGGCTATGATTAATGATGGAGGAAAACATTTTTGTAACAAACCCGTAGGAATGTTGATGAGAAAATATGGTGTAATTCACAAAGTTGGTACTCCTTACCACCCACAAACTAGTGGCCAAGTTGAGTTGGCAAATAGGGAGATCAAGAACATTTTGGAGAAAACGGTCAGTCCAAACCGCAAAGATTGGTCCTTACGACTAGTCGATGCTTTGTGGGCCTATCGCATGGCTTACAAGACTACTTTAGGAATGTCTCTTTATAGGCTTGTCTATTGAAAGCCTTGTCATCTCCTGGTTGAGATTCAGCATCGTGCATATTGGGCCATTCGCCAATTCAATGACAATGAAAATGCGGTTGGCAGTCATAGAAAGCTTCAATTGGATGAATTAGAGGAATTGAGAAATGATGCATTTGCAAATGCAAGAATTTCAAAGGACAAAATGAAAGCTTTGCATGATAAACACATTCTTAGAAAGTCCTTTCATGTTGGTCAGAAAGTTCTCTTGTACAATTCACGATTACATCTCTTTCCTGGGAAGTTGAGGATAAAATGGACTGGCCCATTTGTGATAAAGTCCATCTCGAAGCATGGTGCCTATGAGGTAGAGAATCCCAAGAACAGGAATGTTTTCAAAGTAAATGGCCACCGATTAAAACCTTATCTTGAAAATTTCATGGCTAAAATTGAGACTTTGGATCTTGAAGATCCATCACCATTTTAAGCTTCATAAGTAATAAACCACCATGGTACATATTTTAGTTTTATTTTATTGTAATTTTTTTTCCTTTATTTCTTCCGACTTATGCATTTACTTGTTCTATCATGATTCATGCATTAGGGATAATGCCTTGTTTAAGTTGGGGGGTGAGGCCTTTATTTTTGTTGGTTTGTTAAAAAGAACAAAAAGAAAAAAAGTTTATTTTTGCTCTTTCTTATCGGCTTATTTTAACTCGCAAGTGCACGAGTGTGCGATGTTGCAATTAACTCGGTGTGACCGAGGTCATATCCACAGAGAGCTAAATTTAGAAAACAGTTTGGTAATAAAAACTTAAGAGAAATTTATTCCAAAAAAAAAAAAATTGGTTCACAATGAATGTGAAATTTTCTTTGAAAGATGAGTAGTTGTGAATAGAATTCAAATGACAATGCTTAAAATTACCAGAGAAATAAAAGTCTTGACTCAAAATCAATTCCAATAGTGATATATTGGTGGTTCCTTTAAGATATTTAAGATAACTCATCCTAACATCAACAATGGTGATATTGGATCGGAAAATATTCCAACAAAGTTCAAAGAAATGAATGATTGAATCTTGCTTAGAAATGGAAAAAATAGTTTCAAATTAGGCAAGACATTGAATCAAGCAATCTTTATACCAAAACTGAGGTTTGTGCATAGAAATTCAAGATTATAACATTGCCTAAATGATTTCTGAAAATTCTTAACAATTTTCAATCATCCATGTACAAAGTGAGAAGATAAATCATTGAGATGCATTAATACCTTAAAGAGATTACCTCAACCACCATCATCCTTGATCTTGAACCAAAAAAGAGCTTAGCCAACAACCGTACGAAGAAAAACAATTGCATCAACATAAAATAAGAGGTTTTTAACATTAAAGAGCCAAAATCAACAAAGAAAGCAAAATACAAGCTGCCCAGATTTTCGCACAAATTTGTCCTCTAACTTTGGACGAAGTTTTCACCCTCTTCCACTCTGTTTTGAGAGATGGCTATTAGACAGATATTTATAGAGCTTCTTGTGTACTTTTCATCCCCTAAAAGAACCGGTCATTTGGATATCTGAGTCAAAATTTATGGTCCAAACACTAGAGGTCTGTCTAGCACATAGAGAGAAAGGCAGATTCGGCCAGCATTTTAAGCTGGCTGGTGGACCTCTTTATTCCATCTTTTGGACTATTTTTTTGTTCTCTCTTTACTCTATAATGAAGAATTATTATCCTCTACTTCTTTCTAGTCATGTGCATGCTCTCTTTTTTTCATAATGAAGAATTATTGTACTCCAACCATGTGCAAGCTCTTCTTTTCTCCTAACAACTTCCTACAAATGAGCTGAAATGGGCCTTCAAACTTTGGGCTGAAGTTTGCATAATACATAGAACAAGTTTGGGTTGAAGTTTGCACAGAATATAGAGCAAGTTTGCGCTTGAAATGGATCATCTTTTAGCCTCTTCCTAGATTTGTAATGGGGTAGATTTGGGGCACTTCTTTGAACCAAAATTTGCTTCAATCTTTAACTCAATTTCACTTCAATTCTTTGCTCCAAATCCTGGCCTGAAAGATCTCTGAAATACTTCATTTAAGCTTTATAAATCTATCAAAATATTAAACCAAACTTCATTACCAAAGGCACACCAAACTATTATGCGAAACAAAATAAACGAATAAATACATATGAAAAACTATAAATTTAATGATAATTTTGATGCACAATCACACCCCCCAACTAAGATTTTGCTTGTCCTTGAGCAAACCAAAACAAAAATAATTGTTATCTACTTTATTCAAATGCCACTTTCGTAGGATTCACGATTGCATTTAGCGTATGCAATAAGCCTTTAAACCCCTAGGTGGCCCTAGTAGACGAGTTGTAGTCTCGTGAGGGTTGTCAGTGATGATACCCACAAACATCTTGAATTTCACCTTCATCCAAATCACAAGTCAACCTATTCACAACAACTCAAACAGTATTAAACACAAAATACAGATTTCTCAAGCATGATATAAAGGACATTTATAGTTCAGAATACTATCAACTCATAAAGACATTCATAGCATCCTTACTGAGAGTGTGTGTGAACAAACTAACATGATCATTTTCTCAATATCAAAACTTAGGATCACGCGAATTTCTATCAGAATCATGCTTCAACTCAAAAGCTCACCAGATATGCACTCAACAAATGAAACTCTAAGAAACAGGTGCATTTGTGCTCTCTCAACATTTGTATGCGGAAGAAGTAACGTAAACAATCCAAAAGGCCGCATATCAAGACCATGAAAAACACTAAAACAAGAGTATACGTAGTCTCATGAAAGAGTGCCAAGTGTCAGAAATCGGAATGTAACCACACCACCACATCTATTCACACATTCACAATTCAAACCATCTTATACTCGGGATCAATTAGGACTTCATTTTGGTTGTAATGTTAGGTAAGGAAAAGTGTATATCGCAAGGGTCAATCAAAAACTCATGTGTCTGAGAATGGGCTAAATAAAGCACAATGTGGTTTTTTTTATATTTTTTATATTTTTTTAATAAGGTTTACCACTTTTTGAGATGCACCCAACTCTCTTTCCTTCCATTACATACACAAGTTCACATCGCCTCTCAAATTTCATTTCTTCAAGCTTGCATTTGGATATTCAAAAATTTTTTTTAATGCCCAAATTAACACTCCCTTCACTTTTGACTTTGCTCTCACAAATCAAGCCAAGCCCATTAATCTCAAAGATACTTTTGGCTGAGGAGTTCAAAAAATGGTTAGTATACAAAAGGCTTAAATTGGTAAACTAGGAATAAGTGTATAAAGAAAAGAAACGAACAAGCACAAATATGAAATATGGCCTAAAATCCTTTCCCAAGCCTAACACGATTTTTTAAGTGTTCATCAAATTCCAAATGTAAGTGATGTGGCACAAATGATGAATTTCCGACAACTCAACCAAATCAGAATGAATAATGAGACCAACCAATAACAATAATGCGTTTTCAAGAAAAATGCAAGAGTAGCTGTGATAAAACCCCTCCAAGAAATAATGGCTTTAAAGCTCACAACAAAGGTACAAGTCTCCACTTTGTTCCCCAAGATTTCCAAGTGATCCTTTATCATCTATTAAGACTATAGTCATGCAAGTTACGAGTGAAGTGTAGAAAGTCTGAGTATAGATGCCGTGAGATACTCTAACAAGAAGTTAGTATAATGAGCTAAAATGCCAACATATCAAAACTAGAAAATCCATAACTCATGCTTAATTACTCAAATGAATTACTATGACCATGCCGACTTTCAATTAGTATGAAGAATAAATTTTGTTTTTTTTTTCTTTTTACCAAACCATCAAAAATAAAGTTTTTTTTTTTTGTTCTTTTTTGGTTTTTTTTTTCTTTTCTTTTTTTTTTTAAACAAACCATACAACTTGGTGTAAGCACCCCATTTTTGCCCGCTCGGCAGTCTCCAATCCGTCTAGACTTGTGTTCAAGTTAATATGGGCATATCCTAGTTTTCCAATCCTAATCCAGTCAATCCATCGTTTCGCGGGCCCGCCAGGCCCAAATAGAGGCAAAATGATCAAAATGCCCTTGGAGGCTTTGTTCGGTCCAATTCTAGTAGGCATGTCTTCCCGAAGCTGGTAAGTCCCCTTTTTCCAGTCCAATTCCAGTTCAAATCCAATTCCAATCCACTTTCAAATCCAATTCTAATTCCAATCTCTCCCTCGAGAAAGTTGATTCCTCGAGGCGGTAAATCCATCCTGTCCAGCTCGTTTTCTGAAGAAAGTTTCTTCGGAACGGTAAGTCTCTTCAAACCCGTCGACCGAGATAAGACCCCAAGTCCCCGAGATGGTAGAACGGTCCACCTTTGGTGCCCTTTAGCCCACCAATGAAGAAATGTCCGTTTCGACATGGCTTTCGAGAAAGTTGATTCCTCTGGCACTAAGTCCATTTAGCAGCTTCCTGAGATCAAGCAGTCTCGGGAATGATCGCGAATCGTCAGAGTAGCGAAAATACTCGCAAACATCGCAACTGTCAGAGTAGCGAAAATACTCGTAAAAAGGTCGATATAGGGAGTTGCCAACAAACCCCTATATCATGGGCTCGCCTTCAAAGTGACGAAAACACTCAAAGTCCAGGTCAATACTAGTGTATGCTAGCTCACTCTGGTGAAAAATGACCAAACTGCCCCTAGGACCATTTTTCAGCACGTTTCTTGAAAAGGTACCTAAGTCATCAAAAAGGTAAGTCCACCTTTCTAAGATCATCCCAGAGATGATCTGGCATGATTAGGTGTCTTCCATTCAGTTTCGAGCCAATTCCAATACTCTCCGGTCAAAATGACCATTTTGCCCCTAGGCATCCAAGCGCCCCGGGAACCACGCCGGCTCTAGGTATCAAACTGGTAATCTCCCAGGGATGCTTTTGATAGTATCCTTGGTCTTCTGATACCTTTCCAGATCATTCTGACTCAGTTTCGGGAAACTTGGTACAAAATGACTGTTTTGCCCCTAGTAAGCTAGTCACCTCTTCCAACCACACTGGCTCTGGGTATCAAACCAGTAGCCTCCTAGACATTCTAAGTAATGTTTCCAAGCGTTGAGTCTAGTTCAGGGACATTCTAAGTCCATCCCGGTAGTTTTCTGGTCCAGTTGACCGTTTTGCCCCTAATGGCCCGATCAACCCTTCCAATACATTCTGTCATTATTTTTCAAGTCAATTACCTTTAGGACTCTATTCTAAGGGTTCCTGTTTTTTTTTCGGCCTTTCGGGCCATTCCCGATCCTCTAAAATCCTTCTCGGACCTTTTGGAGTCACTTCTAGTGAAGGCAGGCTAAAAATTGCATGGTAGTCACTGGTACAAGCGCCCAAATCTTCTGAAGATATGTTGCTTGCAAACTTAAAAAACTTTCCTAAGTGGCTGGTGCCACTAGTAGTGGTGCCAAGCCAAAAAATGGCCTGACGCCAATGTGTTCTTTGGCCTAACGCCACTGCAACAGGCACCAGGTTGTTCTTCCATCTATAAATACAAAATCTCTTCCAGCATGAAAAGGGTCTGCAAACTCAGTCTAAAAACCCTACTATTCTATATATAGAGCTCGTAGCCTCCCTAAACCCTAGTCTTCTTTAGGTTTTCCGAACCCTAGTCACCATACACCAAACCCTAGTCTCCTATATACTCATATACACTCTTATACACCTATACACTAACTTTCAAAGCCTCCATTGAAGACTCAAAGTGCTGCAACTCTGAAGATCGAAGACAAGCTCTCGAATACTAAAGCGAAGACCAAAGCAAAGCAAGCAAAATGCAAGCAAGTAAAACAAAAAGAATAAAGAAGACACAAGGTAGGCTTCCTTTTTATATCTACGCACTCCCCCCTCTCTCTTCTCCTTTCGAACCCACTTGGGTTTTCTTCTATTTTAATCCCCATCTTCTTCGCCCCCCCCCCTCCCCCCCCCCCCTTTCTTACATACTTGAAACAAGGGGTTTCCCGCTCCATGTGTAGGATTAGGCTATTAGAGGTCACCATGTCAGGGGCTTTATGTAGTGAAGCCTTTAATCTTGTATGTTCATGACCCCAACTTGCATTGTGCATATTATGATTTTGCATTCTTCCAAAAATTGTTTTTAAACTTGTTTTCAAAGCTTGCATCAAAATTGTTTTCAAAACTTACATGAAAATTTTCTTCTCCAAAACTTATTTTTAAAATCACAATCCTAAGGTAATTTTAGCCTTTACATGGCTAGGGTTGCTTTAGGAAAGTGTTATATTTAAAGTGACCAATATTATCCATATTTTCAACTCCTTGTTGTTTTCCAAACCACTATCTTAGAGTGGTTCTAATATTCTTATGGTTAGAATCGCTTTAGGAAAGTGAGATTCTTTATGAACTTTCCAAAAACTCTCTTTCTAAAACCCCTTTTCCAATACACTTTTTGAAAACTCTCTCCAATCTTTTTTCTAAAATTGTTTTCTAAAAATTCTCTTCAAAAATCTATTTCCGAAAACTCTTTTCAAAACTCCTTTCCAACAAAAAGCTCCCTTCAAAAATCTACTTTCCAAAAACACTCCCTAAGTTTCTTTTCAAAAAAACTCTTTCTAAAAATTCCTTTCTAAAAAATTATTTTTCTAGATCTCTTTCCAAAAATCTTCCTTCCTAAAAACTTTCATTTCCAAAAAACTCTTTCCTTGGAGCCTAAGTTAAGCCCTAAAGCCAACGATTAGGAAGCCCTAATTTTCCTCCCTAAAACATGATTTCCAATTCCCTATTTTGGCCTATAACTTTAGGTTTCTAAATCCTATTTTCTACATCTAAATCATATATTTCCAAAACCTAGGATCTCCAAAGCTCCACTTTCCAAATCCATGTCAAACCCAATCTTCCCCTTTAGGAAACCAAATCTAATTTCTCATTTAGGAAACTAGATCCAATCCTCCATTTTTGGAAACAAATTCAAACCATCTCTTTTTAGAAACAAAATCCAATCATTCGTTTTAGGAAATAGGAATCTTAATCTTTCCTAGTCTAAATCTTTCCTAATCCACTCCTTCCTAATCTCATACCTTCCTAAACCTTAAGTTTCTAAAACTCAACCTTTCAAATCTTTCCTAACCTAAATCTTTCCTAATTCCGACCTTTTCTTAATTCCACACCTTTCCAAATTTCAACTTTCCAAATCTAATTTTCAAATATTTCTTAAACTCAAGTCTTTCCTAATTTCAAAATCTTTCTAAAACTCAAACTTTGAATATTCTAAAATCCTAAACTTTCTAAAGCTTTCTAATTTTCAAATCTTTTCAAAATTCACATCTTTCTAAATCTCAAATCTTTCCAAATTCAAAACTTTCTTAAGTCAAAACTTTCTAAATTTGAACCTTTCTTTCAAACCTTTCCAAAATTCTAAACTTTCCAAATTCAAAACTTTCTTAAGTTGGAACTTTCTAAATTCTAAATCTTTTCAAAGTCTAAATTTTTCCAAAGTCTAAACCTTTCTTAATCTTAACTTCCCAAATTCGAACATTTCCAAAATCAACTTTTTCTTACAAGTAAGCTTTCCTAATTCAAACCTTTCTAAATTCAAAATTTTCCAATTTCATAAACTTTCCTAATTCATAATCTTTCCTATTTTGAAACTTTCATAATCTGAACCTTTCCTAAATTCAGTCTTTCCAAATCTTCCAAATCCAACATTCCAGTCAAACCTTCTCTTAAACCTCAAGTCTTTCCTAAGTTTCATCTTTCCTAAGTCAAGGTTTCCTAAATTTCAATCTTTCCAAAACAAGTCCAAATCTTTCTTCTAAGATTTATCTTTCCAAATCAAAGTATAATCTTTTTTAATTCTAAGTTCCAACTTCCAAACTTCCATTCTAAGTTCAAATCAAACTCCTTTTTCCAAATCAGAATCTTTTTTTTTTTCCAAATCAAGTTTTCTATTTTCTATCGAACTCTTGTTCGAACTATGACTGACTTGATTCCTCAAAAGGGATACGTAGGCAACCCTAATGGGTGCGGTCACAACCTTTTTCAAGTTTCTAAATCCATAACCTTTTTTTCAAGTTTCTATTTTCACAACTCTTTTCAAATCTTCAATTCCATACTTCTTTTCTAAACTTTCAACTCCAAAAATCTATTTTCAAATCTTCAATTTTAATTTTCAAAACTTTCTTTCCAATTTCAAACTTCAATTCTTCTTTTTAAGTCAATTTTCAAAATCAAACCTTTCTTTCAAATTTATCTTTTCAAATCCATTTAAAATCAAATTTTCTTTTCAAATCTCTTTCCAAAATCAAATTGTCTTTTCAAATCTCTTTTCTTGTACTTACATATCATGCATCATGTTAATTTCTTTTTCTAAAAATTCTTTTTTAAAGTGGATAGTGTTGGAAAATTGTTAGTCAAAGACTTTAATGGTTGAAACTAGGATGAATAGATATGTAAGTACCGCAAGAGCAGGATAGGGTGATGGCTTAGTGCATCTTCCCTACACGTAACCAACCCCCGAACTTTAGATCACTGTTTTCGAAAGACCAAACGGAGTTATTTTTTAAAAAGGGCTTAAATGTTTTCCAAAGGTTGCCAAACAACCTATTTTCCTAAAAAAACTCTCCTGAGGATATTTTCCAAAATTATTTTTCCAAAACCCTAAGTGTGGTCTTCGGATTATGCTTAGTTTTTAGGTGACCTAACTTACCTTAATCAAGTTAGGTAGCAACTCCAAAAAATTTTTAAAAGTCCTTAATCAAATCAATTTTCAATTCAAACCTAGTCACACTCATTCTTCTAGGAGGATGAGTTCTAACGAGAGAGCATTGTGTTTTTCTCACTTGTCTTTTTCGGGTGCAAAAAATCAGAGCGCGACACTTGGGATAAGATTCTTTGCCATATTCTTCTTGATAGCCTTTTGTTTCTCTTTACCAAACCGTGCATTCCTCTTTACCCTTGCTGATCTTTTACTTTTATCCATTTGAATTGTGCAAAGTAATTTGCTCTCTTGTATTACAAAGGGATGCCTATGCGAGAAAAGAATGTTTTTGCATTGCTAAGAAAAATAAAAAAATGTAGAGATTGATTTGGGGACTTCAATGCAAAAGAGCATATTAAAACATGAAAAGTAGTTGTTGAATCAAATGGGGATGATATAAGGATGGAAACAAAAGAAAAAGTAAGAAAAGAAAAAAAAAATAGAATAAGAAGAAGAAAAGAATGGAAGAGTTCAAAAGTCGAAAATATGTTAAGAGAAGAGTGAGATTTGAAATGTTGATAAGGGAGAGTTGTGTCGCCCCCAGATTTTTCGCACTCGAGGAATACTCACACAAGCGGGAAAAATATTGTACTCTCTCGTTAGAACTCACCCTCCTAAAAGAATGAGTGCGACTAGGTTTGAATTGAAAATAGATTTGAAATAAAGGGCTTTTTGAAAAAGATTCGGAGTCGCCACCTAACTTGATTAAGGTGAGTTAGGTCACCTAAAAACTAAGAATAATCCGAATACTACACTTAGGGTTTTAGAAAAAGGTTTTTGAAAATATCTCCTCAAGAGAGGGTTTTTAAGAAAACAGGTTGTTTGGCAACCTTTGGAAAACATTTAGCCCTTTTTGAAAAATAACTCCTTTTCGGTCTTTGAAAACAGTGATTCTAAGTTCGGAGGTTGGTTACCTGTAGGGAAGATGCACTAAGCTATCACCCTACCCCGCCCTTTCGGTACCTACATGTCAATCTACCCTAGATTTACCTATGAGAGTCTTTAACTAACTACAGTTCAACCCTATTCACTTTGAAAAACAATATTTGAAAAATATAATGCATGATATGCAAGTGCAAGATGAAAGAATTGGAAAATAGAAATTGATTTGAAAAGAAATTGATTTGATTTGAAAAGATGGAATTGAAATTGGAAACCTTGAAAGTTTGAAAATAGAAATTTGAAAATTGAAATTTTGAAATTAAAATTTGAAAATTGATTGGAATTTAAAATTTGGAAAGATTTTGGAAACCACACCCATGAAGGTGGAATTGAAAGTTTGAAAAATGTTGTGACCGCACCTATGAAGGTTGCCTACGTATCCCTTTGGAGGAATCAGGTCAATCGTAGTTCGGACCAGAGTCCGATTGAAAATAGATTGATTTGAAGAGAGAGATTGGATTGAAAGAAAGAAATTGAATTGAAAATTGGATTTGGTTTGAGATTAGAAGAGGAGATTGGGAAGTGAAATTTTGGAAAAGATTGGACTTTGATTTGAAAAGATAGATTTTGGAAAGACTTGGTTTTGGAAAGATGGAGGTTTAGGAAACCTAGACTTAGGAAAGGTAGGAGATCTAGGAAAGACTTGAGAGTTTAAGAAAGATTGGATTTAGGAAAGGTTTGAATTAGGAAAGGTCCGATTTAGGAAAGTTTCGAATTTAGGAAAATTTCATTTTTGGAAAGTTTCAAATTAAGAAAGTTTTGAATTAAGAAATGTTTTGAATTAGGAAAAGTTTAGTTTAGGAAAGACTTAGAATTTAGAAAGTTTCAAGTTAAGAAAGTTTTGAATTTTGGAATGTTTCGAAAAAGGGAAGTTTTGAAAGTGGGAAGTTTTGAAAACAAGGAAGTTTTGAAAATAAAAAAGTTTTGTTTTGAGAAAGGTTTGAAAAAGGAGAGTTTTCATTTTCGGAAAGTTTTTGAATTAGGAAAGTTTTGAAATAGGGAAGTTTTGAAAAGTGGAAAGTTTTGTTTTAGGAAATGTTTGAATTAAGAAAGTTTCAACTTAAGAAAGTCTTGAATTTAGAAAGTTTTGAATTTAGAAAAGTTTTAGATTTGAAAAGATTTTGAAGTTTCGGAAAATTCAGAATTTGGAAAGATTTAGGTTTAGAAAGATTTAGCTTAAGAAGGTTTCAAATTTAGGAAGCTTAGAATTTTAGAAAGATTTGAAATTTAGAAAGTGTAGGATTTAGAAAGTTTTAGAGTTTTAGGAAATCTTGAAATTACGAAAGGTTTAGATTAGGAAGGGATTGGATTTGGTTTCTAAAAGAGAAAGGTTAGATTTTGTTTCAAAAAACGGAGGATGGGATCAAGTTTCCTAAACGGGGAGATTGGATTTGGTTTCTTAAAGGGAAGATTTGATTTAACAAGGATTTGGAAAGGGAGATTCTAGAAACCCTAGTTTTGAAAAATTGTGGTTTTGACGTAGAAAAGAGGTTTTGAAAACATGTATAGTTTTGATGTAGAAAAAACAAAAGATTTTGGAAACCTAGGTTTAGGGCAAAGTTTGAAAATTGTGTTTTTGGAAAGAAAATTAGGGTTTCCTAATTGTGGGCTCTAAGGCTTGACTTGGGCTCTAAGGAAAGAGTTTTTGGAAAGTACGCTTTTAGAAACGAAGGTTTTCTAGAAGGGAATCCTAGGGAGGAGTTTTTGGGAAAGTGAATTTGGAGAGGGAGTTTTTGGAAAAAGATTTTAGAGAGAAGAAGTTTTTGGAAAGCATGTTTTTGGAAACGTAGATTTTGGAAGGAAGATCCTAGGGAGAAATTTCTAGAAGGGAGATTTTGGAAAAGAGAGTTTTTGGACAGATTTTTAGGGAGCGTTTTTAGAAAGTGAATTTTGGGGAGAGGATTTTGGAAAGAAGTTTTTGAAAACAATTTTGAAGAGGAGAGTTTTAGGAAAGTATGTTGAAAAAGAGATTTTTAGGAAACGATTTTTGAAGAGAGAGAGAGAGCCTTTGGAAAGTATAAAAACATCTCACTTTCTTAAAGCGATTCTAGCCATAAGAGGGCTAGAACCACTTTAACAAAGTGGTTTTGAAAACAAGGTTTGAAAATATAGACCAAAAGGTCACTTTTAATGTAACACTTTCCTAAAGCAACCCTAGCCATAGAAAGGCTAGAATCACCCTAGAATTGTGGTTTTTGAAAACAAGTTTTTGAAAAAGAGAGTTGATGCAATTTTGAAAACAAGTTTGAAAACGATTTTGGAAACAACTTTGAAAACAAATTTTGGAAGATGCAAGATTATGATATGCACAATGCAATTTGGGGTCGTGAACATACAAGGCTAAGGCTTCACCACATAATCAAGGGGGCCGAACCCACGTGGTCTTTGGTTAGACTAGAAGAAAGCCCCCGACACGGTGACTCTCCAATAGTCCAATCCTACACATGGACCGGGAATCCCCTTGTTTCAAGCATGCAAAGAAAGGGCGGGAAAGAGATGGGGGATTAAAATAGAGAAAACCCAAGTGGGTTGGAGAGAGAAGAGAGAGGGGAAGTGCGGAAATTTAAATAGAAAGCCTACCTTGTTTCTTGTTTATTTTGCGCGCCGTGCAGTCTTCGGTCTTCGGTCTTTAGTCTTGATCTTCACCCTCAGTCTTCAAGGATTGTCTTCAAGCTTTGAATGGCTGCTCTTCAAGTCTTGAGAGAGTGGTTGAAGGCTAGTGTATGAGTGTATAGGGGTGTGTATGAGTGTATAAGAGGCTAGGGTTTGTGTATAGTGGCTAGGGTTTGGAAAACCTAGGGAGGCTAGGGTTTTTGGAGGTGCTCGAGCTCTGTGTATCGAATTGTGTGATTTCTAGGTTAAATTTCCAGACCCTTTTAACGTTGAACGAGGCTCTGTATTTATAGAGGGAAGACAAACCTGGCGCCTGTTGCAGTGGCGCCAGGCCAAATTATACACATGGACAAACCTAGGGAGGCTAGGGTTCTGGAGATGCTCGAGCTCTGTATATCGAAATATGAGATTCTTAGGTTAAGTTTGCAGACCCCTTTCACGTTGAACGAGGCTCTGTATATATAGAAGCTGGACAAGCCTGGCGCCTGTTGCAGTGGCGCCAGGGCAAAATTTACACTGGTGCCACTAGTAGTGGCGCTAGGCCATTTTTTGGCTTGGCGCCACTGCTAGTGGCACCAGCCATTTAGAAAACAATTAAGGTCGGCAAGCAACGTATCTTTGACTAGATTTGGGCGCCTGTACTAGTGACTACCATGTAAATTTTAGCCTGGCTTCACTAGGAGTGACTCCGGAAAGTCCGGGAATGATTTGAAGGAGCCGAGAATGACCCGGAAGGCTGGAAAGGAGCAGGAACACTTAAAATAGTTTCCTGGAGGTATTTGACTTGGACAGTGAGGATAAGGTGGGTCGGAAAGGTTGACCGGGCCTTTAAGGGCAAAACGGTCAATCGGACCGGAAAACTGCCGGGGCGAACCCGGATTGTCCCGAAAAAAGACTTGGGATCTGGAAACAGTATTTAGAATGTTCCCAGAGGTTGCCGGTTTGATTCCCAGAGCCGGCGTGGTCGGAAAAGGAGACCGGCCCACCAGGGGCAAAACGGTCATTTTGTATCGGGTTTGCCGGAACTGACTCGGAATGGTCTGGAAAGGTAAAGGAAGGTCAAGAACACTATAAAAAGTATTCTTGGGACATTACCGGTTTGATACCCAGAGCCGGTGTGGTCGAAAAAGGAGACCGGCCCTCTAGGGGCAAAACGGTCATTTTGTATCGGGTTGGCCGGAGCTAACTCGGAATGATCCGAAAAGGTAAAGGAAGGTCGGGAACACTATAAAAAGTATTCTCGGGACATTACTGGTTTGATACCCAGAGCCGGTGTGGTCGAAGAAGGAGACCGGCCCTCTAGGGGCAAAACGGTCATTTTGTACCGGGTTGGCCGGAACTAACTCGGAATGATCCGAAAAGGTAAAGGAAGGTTGAGAACACTATAAAAAGTATTCTCAAGACATTACCGGTTTGATACCTAGAGCCGGTGTGGTTCCCGGGGCGTTCGGATGCCTAGGGGTAAAATGGTCATCTTGACCGAAAAGTCTCGAAAAAGGTCCTAAGGGTAGTCTGGTCATTTTTCACCGAAGTGAGCTAACAAACATGGGTATTGACCTAGGTTTTGAGTGTTTCCGCCACTCTAACGGTGTGAGTATTTCCGCTACTCGGACGGGGTTGATGATTTGGGAGTATTTTCGCTACTCTAACGGTTTTGTGAGTATTTCCGCTACTCTAACGGGTCTGTGAGTATTTCCGCTACTCTAACGGGTCTGTGAGTATTTTCGCTACTCTAACGGTTCTGTGAGTATTTCCGCTACTCTAACGGTTGAGTATTTCCGCTACTCTAACGGCGCTGTGAGTATTTCCGCTACTCTAACGGTTCTGTGAGTATTTTCGCTACTCTAACGGTTCTGTGAGTATTTTCGCTACTCTAACAGTTGAGTATTTCCGCTACTCTAACGGTTCTGTGAGTATTTCCGCTACTCTAACGGTTGAGTATTTCCGCTACTCTAACGATTTTGTGAGTGTTTCCGCCACTCTGATGGTTTTGTGAGTATTTCCGCTACTCTAACGGTTCTATGAGTAGTTTTGCTACTCGGACCGTCTCGAGAAATAAACTGTCTCGAGAAAGGGATTGGAAAGGGGTCTTATCATCTCTGAAGAGATGTGCCTGGATTGGAACCATCTCGAGGAATAAACTGTCTTGAGAGAGGGATTGGAAAAGGGTCTTACCGACTCCGAAGAGACGTGCCTGGATTGTGAGTGTTTCCGCCACTCTAACGGTTTTGTGAGTGTTTCCGCCACTCTAACGGTTTTGTGAGTAGTTTTGCTACTCGGACCGTCTCGAGGAATAAACTGTCTCGAGAGAGGGATTGTACTTGGAATAAGAAAGGACAATGCCCCTAAGGGCATTTTGGTCATTTTGCCTCTATTTGGGCCTGACAGGCCCGCGAAGCGATGGAAAGACGAAATTTGGACATAAAGAATTGGTTTCGATTAGAATATGCCCAAAATGACTTGAAAACAAGTCTGGACGGAGTGTAGACTACTGAGCGGTAAAAAATGGGGTGCTTACAGCTGCCCCTCTTTTTCTGTCTTTGCTTGTCAAAGACAGAAAACGATAAAAGTAAGAGTCCCATGTTGACCGCGAGGCAGTCGGAGGGACGGACACTGGAAATCTTTCGACAACGGGGTCGAAAACGGATAATGGGCCAAAAAGGCCTTCGAAAATGAGTGTCAGCGGGAAAAAGGGCAAAACTGCCCAGAATTTGGAGGGAATTCATTTTGACCTAAGACTTGAATTTTGAAATCTTGGAAAGATTTTGGAAAATAGCATTTTAGGAGACATTTTGGAGGTAAGAATTTTAAAACTCTTTCGGATTTGAAAATTTTTTAGATTGACAAGGATTTAGGATGGAAAACTTTGAAACTTGATAGAAACTTTGAAAGGAAGAATTTTTTGAGTGAAGCCTTGAAAAATTTTTAAGGATTTATTCTGCCTAAAGCTCCTTTGAAAGAAAAGTTCGGGGCCAAGGATTTGGAAAAGGAATTTTCTTGAAGAACTGAATTAGAAAAACTTGGAGATGGATTGAAAAAATTTGAGACTTGATTTTGAAAATGATTTTTGACCTTGATTTTTGAAGTAGATTTGGGAAGGAAACATTTTGCAACCTTAGAATTTGATTTTAAGAAGTGATTTTGAAGATGAACTTTTAGAAGAAAGAATTATGAAACCTTTTGAAAACCGGTTTTGGAAAGAAACTTTTAGAAGAAAGATTTTTTTTTTTTTTTTTTAACTTTTGGAGGAAAATAATAGGAAACCCCTGGGAAACTGATTTTGAAAAAGAAACTTTTGAAGGAAAGGAGTTAAGAAAGTTTTCGAGAGTTGTTTTTGGAAAGGATAACTTTTTAGGAAATCTTTGAGAGTTGATTTTAGAAAAGAACCTTTGACTGAAAAGTTTGAGAAATCCTTTAAGTTGGTTTGAGCAGAATTTACATGACAGTTGTGTCATTCATTTTCATTTTTATCTTTGGTTATTATTATGTATATATATATATATATATATATTTTTTTTTTCTTACTTTTATTTCTTATCTCTTGAACTGCATATACCATGCATTAGTACTTCTTACCTTGACTCGCCTTTCAGGATAGCAAATGAGGGTGATGATGGCTTTGAGAGGAAACGCTGCTCGGGAAAGATGGCCCGAACAGATTCTTGTTGGCAGCTCCATTCGCTCTAGGGGTAATCGCAAATCAACTAGCATGGCATCTTCTAGCCAGAATGAAAGGGGGAAGTAGGCCTCCAGTCGACCCCTTCGCTCCAGTTGAACCAGCTTTCAAGGATGAGATGGACGTTGAGGTTTCCCACTTTTGACTTTTGGGATGGCCGACGCTATTTTGAGCTGACTACGGGTTTGGTATGACGGGTATCCTCCAGATGAGCAAGACATTTTTCACCGGTTCTTTGGTTGCATGGCTTCTCTCTTATTGGCGTAGCTTGTTTTCTAGCAGTGGTTCCCTTTTGGCGACTTGACCCGTCTTTCTTCAGGAATGTGAGCCTGCCCCTACTCCCCACAACTATGGCTTCCTCCTAGGTCTTGGGGATGGTTCAGCTGACATTGTGGGACCTACTTTTCCTAATAGCTGCGTCGCGATTGTCTCTTCTCAGTTTGGGTTCCGTTGTGCGGCCTTTTCTTCTGATCTCCTGCCTCTAGTTTTCTTATGTCCCAATGAAGCTCTTGTTCTCATATTCTGAGTTTGCGACGCATAGAAGAGCTTGTTCAGGGGATTGACATACTTCTCAAGATTGGTCCATTCCTCATGGTAACCCTAGCTCTGCTTCTCCTGAACTTGTTGATGTTTCCGCTGGGCGGGATGACTCGATCGATTGTCGGTTATGTGCACTGCTTGTCAAGATCCGTGAGGGACACTCCCATGCTCCTATGGTCATGGGGGAGACCTTTGTAAGCCTTATCAAACTTCAGTCGGGGGTTAATGTTCATTTTTGGGGATATGCTTCACTACTCCAGCTTTGGGTGATCGGCCACTTATTCACTACCACTCTTTCAAAGTCGTTTGATTGGGGAGGTCGAGGGTGGGCCATTGCCCCATTCTCTGTTTCTTGTTGGTCATAGAAATCTGAGCTTTCTGGGGTGTGAGCCGGTACTGGAGATATCTAAGGGGTGGCTTTAGCTCCTTTTTATGTTTTGCCTTGTTCATTGTTTCCTATTTGAGAGAGACAAAAAGACAAAGGGTGAGTTTTTGTGCAAAAACAGTTTAAAAATGCCCCAGTGAGGGGTATCATCATTTTTTAGAAAGATTGCCCATGGGATTAAATGCATGATCTATTTTTTTTTATGAATGCACATGTTTATATAGGAATTGAATCGAATGCATATCCTACTTTTTTATGAATGCACAGGTTCACACAGAAGTGAAAATGAATGCATGTTATACTTTTGGATAATGCACATACAGGAATAGAATTAAATGCAATGTCCCCTATTTTTGTGATGACTGCACAGATTTATGTAAGAATTGAATTAAATACGTGACCTACTTCCTTACAAATGAACAGGTTCATACAGGAATGCAGTTAAATGCATGAATAGATACAAACTTCGAAGGATTCTAAATGGATCCATAGGTTATACATGTCATGGATGCATCAGTACAACATGTATATAAGCTATTTACAAAGGAAATCCCAAGATTGCCCCTTGGGCCCATACTCTCAGGATTCTGTTCCTTTTTAGGATTCTGCCCCATTTAGTTTTGTCCCATTCTCATCGGGGTGTAATAGCATTTGCTCCATTTGCCAGGGATCTTGACCTTTTGGTTTGCTATCCTATCCCTATTTTCTACAGGGTTACTGTTTGGGGTTTTTCTGATCTCACTTGGTGTTTTCTCTCAGATCTCTAAAATGCCACCATGGCTCAAGCGACAACTCGCATGCCCTTTGCAGAGCGATAAACAGCTAAGCCCTCAATCTGAGAAGACTTCTTTTAGGACCGTAATGTAGGCTGGGTTTAGGGGTTGTAAGAAATAGAGGGATATTTAGGCTCAAAGATTTTCTTTTAGTGGGTTGTTAAAACCGAAACCATCTGAGCACATCTTAGAGCATGAGATTGCCCCTTGCATTCTCTTCCAATTCTCCTTTCACACCCTACTTGTCTTGGTATTGTTCAGGCTTATTTGGACTAAGCAATTTTCTTTGATCAGAGAAGACTTTAATTTGGACCGTAACGTAGGCTAGGTTAAGGGGTTTATGAATGAAAAGGATGCACAGGCTTAAATTGGATGTTGTTTATAATAGGGTTTAGATCCACACCATCCTTAGTCGGTCTTCCAGTGGAGTTTCGTCCCCTAATATCCTCCTCTAGTTTCAGCAACACGTCTGGCTCATTTAGATCAAGCAATCCTTTTCAATCGGAGAGGACTTTAATAGGGTCGTAATGTGGGCCACGGCTTCGGGTTTTTTTACAAGAAAGGGTAAAGGCTCAAACCTATTACTTCTACTTGGTGGCCTTGTTACCTAGGATCACATTTGAATTTTCTCTTTTACAAGAGGAGTTGACCTTTCTTGTAACTTTTGATCTTCTTAGTCTGACATTTGCCCCTTTTCTTTTCTTCTTTTTTTTTCTTTTGTCTTGACTTCCAGCTTTATAGCACAACATGATTCTTTTTCAGTCTTTCCTCTGATATGCTTCTTTTTTTTTTCTTTTTTTTTTCTCTTCCTTTCTTATTCCTTTTGATGAGACAAACATTTCTACAACTTCTTTCTCTCAGATCCTTTTCTTAGCATTTCGATTTAACCCATTGTGGTCGGTGATCCCTAGGTTGGGGTGTTTTTTGAAAAGGAAAGGTAACCGGCTCAATAGGTTTGACAAGGGTTGCTTTTAACTGTATGGGAAATGAAATGAGGGCCTTTCTTCATTTTAAACAAGATTGCTTGATCCATAGAGCCTTCACGTTACTTCAGCTTGATGGTTGATGATGTTCTCTGCCAAATCTTCTGCTTCCTGACTGCCCCAGTGTGGGGGGATGGTTTCGGATCGGGGTTAACAAAAAGAAAACTTCCGCTTCTTGCGAGGCACTAGTGGCTTAAGCAAAGGGAATATTTTTATGTATAGTAATAGAATTGAGGGCCTCTAATCATTTCAAATTGAATTGCTTAGTCCATAAAGCCTTTGTACAAAATTTAGACAATATTTCTAGGGATGATGTGTTTCGGCCAGTGAATCCCTACATATTCTATCGAATCAACTATTCTGTGCTTACCCCGGTGTGGAGGATGGTTATTGGTTTGGGGACATCTGAATAAAAATTATTTACGGCTCTAGTGGGCTGAACAAGGGGTAGTGTTTATTTAAGATAAATAAAACAATGGCTTCTCATCATTTTGGGGACTCGGCCACCCATCGCCTAGCCAGGATATCATGCAAGTGTCACCTTTTCAATAGAATTCGCACTTCTTTGTTGAGATTGCCTTCCACCTATCTCTCACTCTCTCTTTCAGTTTCTCAAAGGTTTTAACCCCTTTTAAATAGGTTGCCCATGCTATCCCATCCTTTAAATCAAGTCATTTACCAAATGGAGAAGAATCCCTAAAAGTAATAATCGTCCACAAGAGTATGAGACAAAAGGGATAAACTACCTATTTTCATTTAAAAACATGATTACATGGCATGCAATGTTCATTTAAATAAGATATGCAAGAAATAGAAAGATACAAAGGAAACATATGAATTTTATGAAAACCTCCCTTTTCTTGTGGGCCTTTTGGTGAGAACCCTTAACCTTTAATAAGGTTTTGGGACTATGCCAACCTCCTTGGTGCTTCATTCACCAGGTGGATGGCGAGTTCTGGACATTTGGCATGCATTTGGAAGTTAGAAGATTATGTTGTTGCAATGCACGAGTCTGACAAGACTTCGCATCTAGTAAAGTCCTCTTTTGCTTGAAGTCCTCCTCTGTTTGGATGTTGATTGTTGCGACATGTCGTGGAGGTAATGTCTTGTAAGTGGACGGTTAGTTTTTCTTGCTCTTTGATGTAGGTTTGGCCTTTTCTAACAACTATGTTTATCCTTCCATGAGTTTGAATTTGGTGAGGTGCTAGAGGGATTCCATGAATTCAATTGTGCTCTCTAACCTACAAAAAGAAAAAGAAAAACAGAATGCAGTCAGTATGTGAAGTTGGAGGTTCTATGCGATGCATGTCCTATGAAGGTCTCCTCTTTGAAGGAGTCTAGGCATAATGACAAGTCCATTTTGGAGGTGGGGTTTTGCCCCTATTATGCAATACAACACCTTTTCGACGTGGGCTAGTTGATGTTTCCTTATATGGGCAATCTCGCCTCCATGGACTGAGAGAGATTTGGGCCTCTCTCGAGATATGGTTCTATGCATGCCATGAATCCTTAGGATTTAAAAACCCTTAGGAGTTTTGGTAGGTTCAATTAACATGAGATTGGATTGCTCCTTTCTCTCTACGGTTGATTAGGTGCATGAGAATGAAAATGACTTGAGTTTTTTGGAACTCTTGTCTTAGAATAGATATGGATGTATGAGCATAATAGAAGTGAACGTGTGAGCAATATGATAACAATAAATAAATGGTTTAGAAAAACCCCCTTCTTGTTTTGCTTTTGCCTTCGGTTCTCTTGGTATTTGGAGATGAGGAGAGGGAGGACAGAAGACAAAAAACAAAAGAAAAGGAAAAAGAAAGAAGTTAGTGCCTTGATTTGATCATTTTTATGCAATGCATGTCCTAGGGGTGCCCTTGCTTGAGAGGGAGACTAAACATGATGTATTAGCTCACTTTTGGAGATAGGGGATTTGCCCCTGTATGCAGACACCTTACCGTCAGGTAGGAACCTTCAATCATCCATGCATTCATTCATAAAAATAAAGAAATACATTAAATTTTGGGTTTAAGATACAAAAGAATTGAAATACATTTTAATAGGGGGAGGGGGAACATTTTCCTTTGGACTTCCACCTATCTACTTTTACAAAGGGAAACCCTAAACTACTCTTGAGTCTTCGAATTCGCCTTCCTTGGATTTGATGTCGAAGAGGTCGCTGAGAGACCTTGTTGATTAGTTGCCCCTTGTCTTCTTGGCAACCCTATCTCCGTGAGCATAGAGGGATTGGGGCCCCTCTTATGGAATGAATCGAGATGCATGTAATGAGTCCTTAGGGTTACGCGGGAACCCTTAGGGTTTGGGCAGGTTTAATGCAAGGGAGAGTGACGTTGGTGTCACTCTCAATGGGTTGATCATATGCATGAGAATGCAGTGACTTGAGTTACTTGAAACTCTTGTCTTGACATGGGATATTGAATGCATGAACATGAATATGCAAAGAGTATAAAGAGAGAAGGTATAATTGAAGTAAACAAACAGGCATGTATGAACAGTTAGACAGGCATTATAACAATATAAATACAGGCATTATAACAGTGTAAGCACCCCATTTTTAACCGCTCGGCAGTCTACACTCCGTCCAGACTTGCTTTCAAGTCATTTTGGGCATATTCCTATCGAATCCAATTCCCTAGGTCCAGATTTCATCTTTCCATCGCTTCGCGGGCCTATCAGGCCCAAATAGAGGCAAAATGACCAAAATGTCCTTGGGGGCATTGTCCTTTCTTATCTCAATTGCAGTCCCTCTCTCGAGACAGTTTATTCCTCGAGACGGTCCGAGTAGCAAAACTATTCACAAAACCGTCAGAGTGGTGGAAACACTCACAAAACCGTCAGAGTGGCAGAAACACTCACAAAACCGTTAGGGTGGCGGAAACACTCACAAAATCGTCAGAGTGGCGGAAACACTCAAAACCCAGGCACGTCTCTTCGGAGACGGTAAGACCCCTTTCCAATTCCTCTCTCGAGACAGTTTATTCCTCGAGACGGTTCCAATCCAGGCACGTCTCTTCGGAGACGGTAAGACCCCTTCCAATCCCTCTCTCGAGACAATTTATTCCTCGAGACGGTCCGAGTAGCAAAACTACTCACAAAACCGTTAGAGTAGCGGAAATACTCAACCGTTAGAGTAGCGAAAATACTCATAGAGCCGTTAAAGTAGCGAAAATACTCAACCGTTAGAGTAGTGGAAATACTGACAGAGCCGTTAGAGTAGCGGAAATACTTAACCGTTAGAGTAGCAAAAATACTCACAGAGCCGTTAGAGTAGCAGAAATACTCAACCGTTAGAGTAGCGGAAATACTCACAAATCATCAATCCCGTCCGAGTAGCGGAAATACTCACAAATCATCAATCCCGTCCGAGTAGCGGAAATACTCAGAAATCATCAACCCCGTACGAGTAGCGGAAATACTCACACCGTTAGGGTGGCGGAAACACTCAAAACCTAGGTCAACACCCATGTCTGTTAGCTCACTTCGGTGGAAAAGGACCAGACTACCCTTAGGGCCTTTTCCGAGACTTTTAGGTCAAGATGACCATTTTGTCCTTAGGCATCCGAACCCCCCGAGAACCACACCGGCTCTGGGTATCAAACCGGTAACCTCCCGAGAATACTTTTTATAGTATTCTCAATCTTCCTTTCCTTTTCCGGATCATTCCGAGTCAGTTCCGGTAAACCCGGTACAAAATGACCGTTTTGCACCTGGAGGGCCGGTCTCCTTCTTCGACCACACCGGCTCTGGGTATCAAACCGGTAACCTCCCGAGAATACTTTTTGTAGTATTCTCAATCTTCTTTTACTTTTCCGGATCATTCCGAGTCAGTTCCGGTAAACCCGGTACAAAATGACCGTTTTGCCCCTGGAGGGCCGGTCTCCTTCTTCGACCACACCGGCTCTGGGTATCAAACCGGTAATGTCCCGAGAATACTTTTTATAGTGTTCTCGACCTTCCGTTACCTTTCCGGACCATTCCGAGTCAGTTCTGGCAAACCCGGCACAAAATGACCGTTTTGCCCCAGGTGGGCCGGTCTCCATTTCCGACCACGCCGGCCCTGGGAATCAAACCGGCAACCTCTGGGGACATTCTAAATAATGTTTCCAGATCCCAAGTCTTCTTCCGGGATAGTTTGAGTCTGTCCCGGCAGTTTCAGAGTCCGATTGACCGTTTTGCCCCTAAAGGCCCGGTCAACCTTTCCGACACATGTTGTCCTCACTTTTTAAGTCAAATACCTCCAGGACACTATTTCAAGTGTTCCTGCTCCTTTCCGGCTTTTCGGGTCACTCCCGGCTCCTTCAAATCATTCCCGGACTTTCCAGAGTCACTCCTAGTGAAGCCAGGCTAAAGTTTACATGGTAGTCACTAGTACAGGCGCCCAAATCTAGTCAAAGATACGTTGCTTGCCGACCTTAATTGTTTCCTAAATGGCTGGCGCCACTAGCAGTGGTGCCAAGCCAAAAAATGGCCTGGCGCCACTACTAGTGGCGCCAGTGTAAATTTTGCCCTGGCGCCACTGCAACAGGCGCCAGGCTTGTCCAGCTTCTATATATACAGAGCCTCGTTCAACGTGAAAGGGGTCTGCAAACTTAACCTAAGAATCTCATATTTCGATGTACAGAGCTCGAGCATCTCCAGAACCCTAGCCCGAAGCTTGAAGACAATCCTTGAAGAGCAGCCATTCAAAGCTTGAAGACAATCCTTGAAGACTGAGGGTGAAGATCAAGACCAAAGACCGAAGACCGAAGACTGCACGGCGCGCAAAATAGACAAGAAACAAGGTAGGCTTTCTATTTAAATATCCGCACTTCCCCTCTCTCTTCTCTCTCCAACCCACTTGGGTTTTCTCTATTTTAATCCCCCATCTCTTTCCCGCCCTTTCTTTGCATGCTTGAAACAAGCGGATTCCCGGTCCATGTGTAGGATTGGACTATTGGAGAGTCACCGTGTCGGGGGCTTTCTTCTAGTCTAACCAAAGACCAGGTGGGTTCGGCCCCCTTGATTATGTGGTGAAGCCTTAACCTTGTATGTTCACGACCCCAAATTGCATTGTGCATATCATAGTCTTGCATCTTCCAAAAACCATTTTCAAAGTTGTTTTTCAAAACGTTTTCAAACTTGTTTTCAAAATTGCATCAAAATCTCTTTTTCAAAAACTTATTTTCAAAACCACAATTCTAGGGTGATTCTAGCCTTTCCATGGCTAGGGTTGCTTTAGGAAAGTGTTATATTAAAAGTGACCATTTGGTCTATATTTTCAAACTTTGTTTTCAAAACCGCTTTCCTAAAGTGGTTCTAGCCTTCTTATGGTTAGAATTGCTTTAAGAAAGTGAGATGTTTTTACACCTTCTAAAAACTCTCTTTAAAAATCTCTTCTTAAAAATCTCTTTTTCAACATACTTTCCTAAAACTCCCCTCTTCAAAATTGATTTCAAAAACTCCCTTTCAAAATCTCTTTTTCAAAACCCCCTTTTCCAACTCCTTTCCAAAACTTCCTCTCCCCAAAATTCACTTTCTAAAAACGCTTCCTAAAAATCTTTTCAAAAACTCTCTTTCCAAAATCTTCCCTCTAGAAACTCCCCTCTAGGATTTTTCCTCTCAAAATCTACGTTTCCAAAAACATGCTTTCCAAAAAAACTTCTTCTCTCTAAAATCTCTTTCCAAAAACTCTACGTTTCCAAAAACATGCTTTCCAAAAAACTCCTCCCTAGGATTCCCTTCTAGAAAACCTTCGTTTCTAAAAACGCACTTTCCAAAAATCCTCTTTCCTTAGAGCCCACGATTAGGAAACCCTAATTTTCTTTCCAAAAACATGATTTTCAAACTTTGCCCCAAACCTAGGTTTTCAAAACCTCTTGCTTTCACATCCAAACTATACATGTTTCCAAAACCTCTTTTCTACGTTAAAATTCCACACTTTCAAGACTAGGGTTTCTAGAATCTCCATTTCCAAATCCTTGCCAAATCCTATCTTCCCTTTAGGAAACCGAATCAAATCTCCCCGTTTAGGAAACTAGATCCCGTCCTCCGTTTTTGGAAACAAAATCAAATCTTTTCTTTTAGAAACTAAATCCAATCCCCTCCTAATCCCAAACCTTTCCTAATTCAATTCCTTCCTAAACCATAAGTTTCCTAAACCTAAATTTCAAACCTTTGTTTAAATTTCAAAATCCAACTCTTTCCTAATTCAAATCCTTCCTAAACTTCTACTTTCCTAAACCTTAAGTTTCCAAAAACTTGAACATAAAAATCTTTCCTAATTCAACCCTTTCCTAATTCTACCCTCTTTTCAAATCTTAACTTCTTAAACCTAAGTTCTCAAACCTTTCCTAAACTCAAGCCTTTCCTAATTTCAAAACTTTCTAAAATTTAAACTCTAAAACTTTTTAAATCCTAAACTTTCCAAATTTCAAATCTTTCTAAAATTCTAAGCTTCCTAAATTCAAAACTTTCTAACTTTGAAACTTTCTTAAGTTGAATCTTTCTAAACCTAGAACTTTCTAAATTCTAAACTCTCTTAAACTTCAAATCTTTCCAAATCTAAGACTTTTCTAAACTCAAAACTTTCTTAATTTAAGACTTTCTTAAGTTGAAACTTTCTTAATTCAAACACTTCCTAAGTTGAAAACTTTCCTTTTTCGAACCTTTCCTAAAACGAAATTTTCTTATTTTCAGAACTTCCTAAAGTTTTGAATTTAGAAATGTTTTAGGTGACCTAACTCACCATAATCAAGTTAGGTGGCGACTCCAAATCTTTTTCAAAAGCCCTTTATTCAAACCAGTTTTCAATTCAAACCTAGTCGCACTCATTCTTCTAGGAGGGTGAGTTCTAACGAGAGAGTACAACAGTTTTCCCGCTTGGGTGAGTATTCCTCGAGTGCGAAAAATCTGGGCGCGACAAACAGCAGGTATAAATGAAAGTAAGAGCAGTTGCCCTTTCCTCCGTGATTTTGAAAACGGTGCTCGTGTCCTAAATCCGGCAGAGGTTCGGCTATGCATGGTGTCTATATGAGTATGAGGTTGAGGGTTGACTAATGCGTCCTAAAAAGGCTCGGTCCCCGGATTTTCAAACCTAGGCCCACTCCCCGAGGTGGTGCCATGATCGGTTGGTGATCCGAGCGGGGGAACCATCAAGAGGCCGTAGGCGAAGAAACTGACACAGCATCTTGCCCACAACCAATATACCGTTCCCCCTTTCTAACTAGAAATGACATATCAGGGTATGCAAGTATGCAGAATGCAAGTGCACATGCAGTGTGTGTGTGATTTTTAAAAGTGGAGGAAAGGGCCCAACAACTCCCATTCATCCTGTACATCACATTCATCCAAAGCAGTTAATAATGTTTAAACACAAAGCACACCTACAAAACAAAGATGCAAGTGTCAGTATGTGGATGACAAACATAATACAAGATAATATGAATAAATGCATGTTTTTTGTTTTTGAAAACAATTGTGAAAATTTAGTTTTTGAAAATTTGAAGTGAATAGGATTGAACCAAGTTAATTGAAGACTCTACATGGGTAAAGGGTAAAGAGACATGACTATGGCCTAACCCTTTAAGTGTCCCCAGCGGAGTCGCCAGCTGTCGTGCCCAGATTTTTCGCACTCGAGGAATACTCACACAAGCGGGAAAAATATTGTACTCTCTCGTTAGAACTCACCCTCCTAAAAGAAAGAGTGTGACTAGGTTTGAATTGAAAATAGATTTGAAATAAAGGGCTTTTTGAAAAAGATTCGGAGTCGCCACCTAACTTGATTAAGGTGAGTTAGGTCACCTAAAAACTAAGAATAATCCGAAGACTACACTTAGGGTTTTTAGAAAAAGGTTTTTGAAAATATCTCCTCAAGAGAGGGTTTTTAAGAAAACAGGTTGTTTGGCAACCTTTGGAAAACATTTAGCCCTTTTTGAAAAATAACTCCTTTTTGGTCTTTGAAAACAGTGATTCTAAGTTCGGAGGTTGGTTACCTGTAGGGAAGATGCACTAAGCTATCACCCTACCCTGCCCTTTCGGTACCTACATGTTAATCTACCCTAGATTTACCTATGAGAGTCTTTAACTAACTACAGTTCAACCCTATTCACTTTGAAAAACAATATTTGAAAAATATAATGCATGATATGCAAGTGCAAGATGAAAGAATTGGAAAATAGAAATTGATTTGATTTGAAAATATGGAATTGAAATTGGAAACCTTGAAAGTTTGAAAATAGAAATTTTGAAATTGAAATTTGAAAATTGATTGGAATTTGAAATTTGGAAAGATTTTGGAAACCACACCCATGAGGGTGGAATTGAAAGTTTGAAAAATGTTGTGACCGCACCTATGAAGGTTGCCTACGTATCCCTTTGAGGGAATCAGGTCGATCGTAGTTCGGACTAGAGTCCGATTGAAAATAGATTGATTTGAAGAGAGAGATTGGATTGAAAGAAAGAAATTGAATTGAAAATTGGATTTGGTTTGAGATTAGAAGAGGAAATTGGGAAGTGAAATTTTGGAAAAGATTGGACTTTGATTTGAAAAGATAGATTTTGGAAAGACTTGGTTTTGGAAAGATGGAGGTTTAGGAAACCTAGACTTAGGAAAGGTAGGAGACCTAGGAAAAACTTGAGAGTTTAAGAAAGATTGGATTTAGGAAAAGTTTGAATTAGGAAAGGTCCGATTTAGGAAAGTTTCAAATTTAGGAAAATTTCATTTTTGAAAAGTTTCAAATTAAGAAAGTTTTGAATTAAGAAATGTTTTGAATTAGGAAAAGTTTAGTTTAGGAAAGACTTAGAATTTAGAAAGTTTCAAGTTAAGAAAGTTTTGAATTTTGGAATGTTTCGAAAAAGGGAAGTTTTGAAAGTGGGAAGTTTTGAAAATAAAAAAGTTTTGTTTTGAGAAAGGTTTGAAAAAGGAGAGTTTTCATTTTCGGAAAGTTTTTGAATTAGGGAAGTTTTGAAATTGGGAAGTTTTGAAAAGTGGAAAGTTTTGTTTTAGGAAATGTTTGAATTAAGAAAGTTTCAACTTAAGAAAGTCTTGAATTTAGAAAGTTTTGAATTTAGAAAAGTTTTAGATTTGAAAAGATTTTGAAGTTTCGGAAAATTCAGAATTTGGAAAGATTTAGGTTTAGAAAGATTTAGCTTAAGAAGGTTTCAAATTTAGGAAGCTTAGAATTTTAGAAAGATTTGAAATTTAGAAAGTTTAGGATTTAGAAAGTTTTAGAGTTTTAGGAAATCTTGAAATTACGAAAGGTTTAGATTAGGAAGGGATTGGATTTGGTTTCTAAAAGAGAAAGGTTAGATTTTGTTTCCACAAATGGAGGATGGGATCTAGTTTCCTAAACGGGGAGATTGGATTTGGTTTCTTAAAGGGAAGATTTGATTTAACAAGGATTTGGAAAGGGAGATTCTAGAAACCCTAGTTTTGAAAAATTGTGGTTTTGACGTAGAAAAGAGGTTTTGAAAACATGTATAGTTTTGATGTAGAAAACAAAAGATTTTGGAAACCTAGGTTTAGGGCAAAGTTTGAAAATTGTGTTTTTGGAAAGAAAATTAGGGTTTCCTAATTGTGGGCTCTAAGGCTTGACTTGGGCTCTAAGGAAAGAGTTTTTGGAAAGTACATTTTTAGAAACGAAGGTTTTCTAGAAGGGAATCCTAGGGAGGAGTTTTTAGGAAAGTGAATTTGGAGAGGGAGTTTTTGGAAAAAGATTTTAGAGAGAAGAAGTTTTTGGAAAGCATGTTTTTGGAAACGTAGATTTTGGAAGGAAGATCCTAGGGAGAAATTTCTAGAAGGGAGATTTTGGAAAAGAGAGTTTTTGGACAGACTTTTAGGGAGCGTTTTTAGAAAGTGAATTTTGGGGAGAGGATTTTGGAAAGAAGTTTTTTAAAACAATTTTGAAGAGGAGAGTTTTAGGAAAGTATGTTGAAAAAGAGATTTTTAGGAAACGATTTTTGAAGAGAGAGAGAGAGCCTTTGGAAAGTATAAAAACATTTCACTTTCTTAAAGCGATTCTAGCCATAAGAGGGCTAGAACCACTTTAACAAAGTGGTTTTGAAAACAAGGTTTGAAAATATAGACCAAAAGGTCACTTTTAATGTAACACTTTCCTAAAGCAACCCTAGCCATAGAAAGGCTAAAATCACCCTAGAATTGTGGTTTTTGAAAACAAGTTTTTGAAAAAGAGAGTTGATGCAATTTTGAAAACAAGTTTGAAAACGATTTTGGAAACAACTTTGAAAACAAATTTTGGAAGATGCAAGATTATGATATGCACAATGCAATTTGGGGTCGTGAACATACAAGGCTAAGGCTTCACCACATAATCAAGGGGGCCGAACCCACCTGGTCTTTGGTTAGACTAGAAGAAAGCCCCCGACACGGTGACTCTCCAATAGTCCAATCCTACACATGGACCGGGAATCCCCTTGTTTCAAGCATGCAAAGAAAGGGCAGGAAAGAGATGGGGGATTAAAATAGAGAAAACCCAAGTGGGTTGGAGAGAGAAGAGAGAGGGGTAGTGCGGAAATGTAAATAGAAAGCCTACCTTGTTTCTTGTTTATTTTGCCCGCCGTGCAGTCTTCGGTCTTCGGTCTTTGGTCTTGATCTTCACCCTCAGTCTTCAAGGATTGTCTTCAAGCTTTGAATGGCTGCTCTTCAAGTCTTGAGAGAGTGGTTGAAGGCTAGTGTATGAGTGTATAGGGGTGTGTATGAGTGTATAGGAGGCTAGGGTTTGTGTATAGTGGCTAGGGTTTGGAAAACCTAGGGAGGCTAGGGTTTTTGGAGGTGCTCGAGCTCTGTGTATCGAATTGTGTGATTTCTAGGTTAAATTTCCAGACCCTTTTAACGTTGAACGAGGCTCTGTATTTATAGAGGGAAGACAAACCTGGCGCCTGTTGCAGTGGCGCCAGGCCAAATTATACACATGGACAAACCTAGGGAGTGGCGCCAGGCCAGTTTTTGGCTTGGCGCCACTACTAGTGGCGCCAGCCATTTAGGAAACAATTAAGGTCGGCAAGCAACGTATCTTTGACTAGATTTGGGCGCCTGTACTAGTGACTACCATGTAAATTTTAGCCTAGCTTCACTAGGAGTGACTCCGGAAAGTCCGGGAATGATTTGAAGGAGCCGAGAATGACCCGGAAGGCCGGAAAGGAGCAGGAACACTTAAAATAGTGTCCTGGAGGTATTTGACTTGGAAAGTGAGGATAAGGTGGGTCGGAAAGGTTGACCGGGCCTTTAGGGGCAAAACGGTCAATCGGACCGGAAAACTGCCGGGGCGAACCCGGATTGTCCCGAAAAAAGACTTGGGATCTGGAAACAGTATTTAGAATGTTCCCAAAGGTTGCCGGTTTGATTCCCAGAGCCGGCGTGGTCGGAAAAGGAGACCGGCCCACCAGGGGCAAAACGGTCATTTTGTACCGGGTTTGCCGGAACTGACTCGGAATGGTCCGGAAAGGTAAAGGAAGGTCGAGAACACTATAAAACGTATTCTCGGGACATTACCGGTTTGATACCCAGAGCCGGTGTGGTCGAAAAAGGAGACCGGCCCTCTAGGGGCAAAACGGTCATTTTGTATCGGGTTGGCCGGAACTAACTCGGAATGATCCGAAAAGGTAAAGGAAGGTCGGGAACACTATAAAAAGTATTCTCGAGACATTACCGGTTTGATACCCAGAGCCGGTGTGGTCGAAGAAGGAGACCGGCCCTCTAGGGGCAAAACGGTCATTTTGTACTGGGTTGGCCGGAACTAACTCGGAATGATCCGAAAAGGTAAAGGAAGGTTGAGAACACTATAAAAAGTATTCTCAGGACATTACCGGTTTGATACCTAGAGCCGGTGTGGTTCCCGGGGGGTTCGGATGCCTAGGGGCAAAATGGTCATCTTGATCGAAAAGTCTCGAAAAAGGTCCTAAGGGTAGTCTGGTCATTTTTCACCGAAGTAAGCTAACAAACATGGGTATTGACCTAGGTTTTGAGTGTTTCCGCCACTCTAACGGTGTGAGTATTTCCGCTACTCGGACGGGGTTGATGATTTGTGAGTATTTCCGTTACTCGGACGGGGTTGAGTATTTCCGCTACTCGGACGGGGTTGATGATTTGTGAGTATTTCCGTTACTCGGACGGGGTTGATGATTTGGGAGTATTTCCGCTACTCTAACGGTTTTGTGAGTATTTCCGCTACTCTAACAGGTCTGTGAGTATTTCCGCTACTCTAACGGGTCTGTGAGTATTTTCGCTACTCTAACGGTTCTGTGAGTATTTCCGCTACTCTAACGGTTCTGTGAGTATTTCTGCTACTCTAACGGTTGAGTATTTTCGCTACTCTAATGGCGCTGTGAGTATTTCCGCTACTCTAACGGTTCTGTGAGTATTTCCGCTACTCTAACGGTTCTGTGAGTATTTCCGCTACTCTAACGGTTGAGTATTTCCGCTACTCTAACAGTTTTGTGAGTGTTTCTGCCACTCTGACGGTTTTGTGAGTATTTCCGTTACTCTAACGGTTCTATGAGTAGTTTTGCTACTCGGACTGTCTCGAGGAATAAACTGTCTCGAGAGAGGGATTGGAAAGGGGTCTTATCATCTCCGAAGAGACGTGCCTGGATTGGAACCGTCTCGAGGAATAAACTGTCTCGAGAGAGGGATTGGAAAGGGGTCTTACCGACTCCGAAGAGACGTGCCTGGATTGTGAGTGTTTCCGCCATTCTAACGGTTTTGTGAGTAGTTTTGCTACTCGGACCGTCTCGAGAAATAAACTGTCTCAAGAGAGGGATTGGACTTGGAATAAGAAAGGACAATGCCCCTAAGGGCATTTTGGTCATTTTGCCTTTATTTGGGCCTGACAGGCCCGCGAAGCGATGGAAAGACGAAATTTGGACCTAGAGAATTGGTTTCGATTGGAATATGCCCAAAATGACTTGAAAACAAGTCTGGACGGAGTGTAGACTGCTGAGCGGTCAAAAATGGGATGCTTACAAGTTGTAGTTGTGTTTCATTCATCATTTCATACCTTGATCACACATTATATGACCATTTGCTCCCTCTCTTTACCCTCACCTTTCACCTCTTTTATATTACCATCTTCACCTCTACATGGCTTAGTTGATCCAAGTTGTACTTGATTGAAGTTTTCAATAGAGTATAAGCTATATTTTGTCAATTTCTTTGAATCAATGCTTAATTTTGAATATTCTTTCATGAAGCTATGCTAATGTCGATACACTTTTATCTTTTCGGTTTTTGTAATTGGTATGCTCACTTGATTTGTCTCTTTATATTTACTCCATTGTTGAGCATACCGCTGTGAGAACCATGTTGAACTTTAATTACGAGTGTATGTCCGGTGAGGTTTGAATCAAAACGTTTAAAGGTTTGGATTTGCTTAAACGAGTTCATTTGTGTTGTTCAGCATGATTCTTCACCCACACACATGAACCTCTCTTCTGCATGACTTGTTGTATATTAATACAAGTGTTGAAGTTTGGATTGGCATCAATGTTAACTTGAGTAGAATTATGCATCCATTCCTTATTCTTATCTTGATTGGCAATTCACATAAGGATGTTTGTGGGTATCATCACTAAAAACCCTCACGAGACACCACTCGTCCACTAAGGGTTACCTAAGGGTTTAAAGGCTAGGTGCATAAGCTAAATGCACCCGTGACTCCTATGAAAGTGGAGATTATCTTTTATGTTTTTTATAGTTTTTTCTAGGGACTAGCAAAATGTAAGTTGGGGGTTGTGATTACACCCTAAAAGTGTAATTATAAGCCCTTAATTTGTAGTTTATTAGACTTATATTGTAATTAATTATCTTATTTTAGTTAGATATTTGTTTGATTATGTTTTGTGTGTGCTTTGTAAGTTATATACACTAATAAAGGTAAATAGACGCAGAGAATAATCAAGGTGGGTTCAAGGCGAATAATTTGGTCATAAAAATTCAAACTCGTCTTGGTATTTTGGCCATATCTTTTTACTCTAATGTCTGGTTGAGCTAATTTTTTGGCCATTGGAAAGAAAACTTCAAGAGCTACAATTTTTCTTCTAATGTGCATTGGCTGAATTGACCTTTAAGGTAGTTAAAATCAATCTTCAAGGTTGCGGCGTGAATAGTAACCGTTCGATCGATCTGGCAAACTTCAAAGAGAGTGTTTTACCGTTCGATTGGTGAACAGTGCTGATTGATCGGTGAATAATGCGTATGAATAGTGAATAGTGAATAGTGACCGATCGAATGCTACAGTGGCCGTTCGATTGGTGAACAGTGTCGATTGATCAGTCGATACAGATTTCGAGCATAAAAGCTATGTTGTTCAAAAAAATGAAAAAAAGAGAAGATAGTTAGGGTTTGTAGCAGCCAAGGGGGTCGTGGGAGAGCTCCTCCAAGGTTGATTTTTATGTTTTTGTATATTTTTAGCTTAGATTTATGCTTGTAATGTTAATGTAGGAGTAGAAATTGTAACTTTCTTTCATTGTAATGTATTTTCCTTCACTTTCTTGTACTTTCCTTCACTTTTCTTCTAACCAAACAGATTTATTATTGTAGTAAAATTTAGATTTAATTCTTTTTACACTTTCTTTACATTTCTACATGCTTTTATGATGAATTCAAGTAGTTAGATTTATCTTGGGTGTAATTGTGAAGATCTACCAAGGATCTTTAAGTATTTCAATGGGGATTCATGAACTTCAAAATTTTATTCCTAGATTTCGATTGTTCTATTCGGTTGAGTATTGGATTTATTTGAAAACTTAGATTCATAACTCATTTGGTAATATTTATGCACAATTCAACATTTGGTATAAATCTTGCACATTTCTAGGTTTGTTTTTATGGTTCTATTAATTTTTACAATTTATACACTCAACTAAATATGAACTGAAGGTTTTATGGTCAAAATATTCTGAATCAAGAATCCACGGTGTGATTCTTGATTTAAGTTATAAAAATCCTCTATTGAAATTCTTGTTGTGAATTGGTGGATTGAATCAATTATATCCAAACTTTCCATTTTAATTGCTTTACATTTAAATAAAATTGCCTAGTTAATTGCTTTAAATTTCAATGCACTAGTTCAGTAAATCAAAACCCCATAAAAAACCTAAAGATTTTCGGTCCTTTTATTTTAGATCCAATTTCCCACATAATTGTAATTCAATCCTAGATTAGATTAGTGTGAGTTAAGTGCTAGAACCTATATTTTGTTAGGTCTTTTGGGAGAGAACGATACCAGATTACCAATTTATACTTCATAACGACTCCTGTACTTTTACGGAGTACCTTACTCCATTTTGTAGTTTTCTGAGCGAACCATAGCACGTTAGTGGAAAAACAATCATTACGTTTGTGTTTGCTGATTACCCAATTCAGTAACTAAGAGTTTCAAAGTAAACTTATTATTATAGGTTCTAATCATTTACTTTGAAAAACCTAAAGATACATAAATAAATACATAGCAAAAGTACAAAGAAAATCATGAGTTTATGACCGTATGTCTATTAAAAAGAAAAGCACTAAAACCTTTTAACAATTAAAACTTATGGGAGCTCCTTTACATATATATGGGATATATATATCTATATTTCTCATGATACATATTTGAATGAGTAAGATTTTAAGAGAAATTTATTTACATAGTTGGATATTAATTAAAAACTATCATTTTATGTTTAACTAATTATATTAATTATCTACACAATTGGATCTTAACTAAATATTATCATTTTATATTTAACTAATTATATTAATTTAGATCATATAAATTTTTTCATGTATATATGTCTAATATTTTTATACATAACTGAGCATATCGTTGTTTAATAATTAACTACTATTTGAGATAATTTATGAAGAGATTATGTAGAAGATAATTTGTTAAAATTTCATATTTAAATTAGTTCCATAAAGAGTACAACAGATAATAAAATTTAACTTGATCAGATAAAAAATGAGCAATCAACTAATTTGGTGACTCCATCATTGAATAGTCCTTCTGTAAAGAATTCGGCAAGTAATAGAGTGGGATCTTATATATATATGTGTGTGTGTGTTGATTACGCTCCAAAAAGTATAATCTAAAGTCTCTAAATAGCTATTGTTAGTCCGATTAAAGTGTATATATGCCTCATTTTAGTATAATAATTGTTTTAATAAGTGTTTGTGGGTATTTTGTAGGTTTTGAGTAAAGAAATGGCAAAATTAGAGCAAAAAGAGCTAAAATGTGTATTGACCGTATGTACGGTGGTCCCACCGTACGTACGGTAACTTCCACCGTACGTACGCTTACAGCAAAATCACAAACTTCAGAGAGCTCGAATCAGCATAAAGCTAATCGAACGTACGGTACCGGCAATTCCTGCACGAATTTTGCAGCTATATCTCCGGGAAATAATGCGATTTTGGGGATTTATCTCCATTTTAGACTAGATTTTCAGTTAGTACGAATTGTAAAGAGAGAAAATGGGTTTGTATTGTATTTTCCTTCATTTTCCTATACTTTCTTTGTAAACAAACACCAATCTCTTATTCAATTAATGAGAAATTTGAAATTCTTCACATTCTATTTCATGGAATCAAGTAGTTAAACTCTTCGTTGGATGCAATTGTGAAGATCTACCAAGGATCTTCAAGTTTTCAATGGAGATATATACACTTCAACGAATTATCTCATGCTTTCTTCATATTCATCTCAATTGTGTGTAATTCTATAGAAAACATAGATTCATAATCACTTTTGGTAATCTCTATGCACAATTCCTTAATTGGTATAGATATTGCACAAGTAATGATTTGCTTCTAAGATCCTTAACAATTGATCACCAATTTACATCCAATTGATTATGATTTTCCGTTCTTATGGTCTAAATCTTTCGAATCTAGGATTCACGGAGTGATTCCTTGATTTGAGTAATCAAACCCTCCATTGAGACACTTGTAGAGAATTGGTAGATTAGATCAATTGTATCTAAGCTTTCCATTAATTGTCCTTAACTTTAGTTAGAATTGTCCTAAATACGTAGTGTAGTTAGTTTAGTTTAGTAGTCAACACAATCTCACCATTAAAATAATTTTCAGTTTTATTTGTAGTTAATTACAATTTGTTAAGTGACTTGCTAATTCAACTCCATTGGTTGGTTGTTTTTGCTCTTATGTGTTACTTATATTAGGTTGGATCCTTTGGGAAAACAATACCGGTACTTACCGAAATTTTACTTCAATCGCGACACTCGTGCTCTTGCGGGGAAGCTCAAGTCCATTTCACTTTTGGAAGAGTGATTCAAGTTTTGGCACCGTTGCCGAGGATCAAAAGCATAAGGCGAATACCAATAAGTTAAGGATTGAAGAAGCACTTGGCGAATTGCATATATTAAAAAAAAAAAAAAAACAAAAACAAACAAAGGAGAAAAAGCAAACTAAACAGAGCAGGAAAAAAAAAATTGCAAACGGGTGGGAGTTGATCACTCACCCTTGACAGAAGAATCTTCGGCTAAGGCCATGGGTAACTTTGTTCCACCCTTTTGTGTGATAGCATGATATATTTTGATTTTTGATTTTTGATTTTATTTTAGGATTATTTTTGTTTGATTAGTGTAGAATTTTTCATTGCATTGAGAACTCAATTGGTGGATAGTAATTGGTAGATAGGTTTGTGTGCTATATGATTATTAGTGGTATTGCTATTGCCCAAGGAGATTGGAGGTTTTGGTTGGTTTGAATTGAATTGAATTGCGAATTGGTGGTACATTTATGTGGAGATTGGAGGGTTCGGAAGGCAAATTCGTGGAAGGGAACTATGAATTGATTTGTTGAAGCACGGATTGCCAATTTATTTGTACATTGCATTTATCTTCTATTGTGCATTTCATTATGTTTGGTGGCTCATTTTCACATACATCATCATCTCACCACATTGGCATAGGCATAATAGACTACTCTTCTCAATGGATCGAGAATGTTGGTGTAAACATCCCTCCATTTTGTTCTTTTAGAAACTATATTCAAGCTAATGCAATGAGAAACCAAGAACCATCCAACATGTCTCTTAGAGAGTGTCTTCGAGCCAATGGCCAAAGGGAGCCTCCTAGCCCACCTCTCAATCTCGAGTGGTGTAATCAATCCAACCTTGGTAGAGGACATGAGAGCATACATTCACATCATTATCTCGACTCACTTCAAGCCTACCAAGAGCCCTTTGACTATTACTGTGCATCACCTCCACTTTATCACTACCAAGAGCCCTTTAACCATTTCCAAGCTTCACTACCAATTTATCCTTATCATAAGAACTTTAGTGAAGCCCATCCTAATTCTTACCCCAACCAAGAACAAGTTCATCCCACCTTTCCCCACAATGGCATAATAGAGTTCATTTTCGAGGATACACTAGAGGACACCTTATAACCATTTATGCAAATGCAAAATGGTGTAAACTTTAGGATAGACAAAATCCTTGAACACAAAGGTCAGCTTCTTGATGATATTAAAGGTCAATTGACCCTATTAATGCAAACCTTAGGTATTCAAGAAGGGGAAGAGATTTTCACTCAATTCCAACCTAATTCTCATGAACAAATGCTTGGAAGTGAGTCCAATCTAACTCTTCACCAAGAGCAAGTCCATCCAATTGAGCACATCCACCCTATCACTAACCTTGGGAATGAGAGCATCACCATTGATCAAACCTCCTTTCCTCAAGCCTTTGAGTCTAAGAAAGACGTTCCTAAGGTAAGTGAGGACATTATTGAAAATGTCTCTAAGGATGAAAAACCTAGTGAGAGCGAAGAAAAGTCCAAGATTGAGGACCCTAAGAAAAAGGAGAGTGAGCCTAGGGGAGAGGAAGATAATAAGAGAAAAGAGGAGCCAAATAAGGTTGCAAGTGAGTCCAATCTCACCTTCCATTCAATTGAGCAAATCCATCCCATCTTTACCCTTAAGAGTGAGGACATCATCGATCACATCACCTTTCCCTAAGAGTGTGAGTCTAGGGAAGAAGTTCTTACGGTGAGTGAAGAAGTTATTAAACATCTCACTAGTGATGTAGAACCCAAGAGAGAGGAGCCTATGATTAAGGCTTCCAAGCAAGACAAGAGTGAGGAAAAAGGTGATAAAGGAACTTGTGAGAGAGAAGAGGAGTCCAAGAAGGTCAAAACTGATGAAGCGCATATTGAGGACCCTCTAAAGAGAACAATTGCCTTTGATGAAGGTCTTGAACCTTTTGATGTTGGGGATGTTCAAGTGAATGCAGATGTTGTTATTTTAGAGAATGTGTCCACCATGTTAGAGGGTCAAGCGACCTCTACCCTTAAACCTCTAGAATTTAGTCTTAGTACACTACCTCCTTTGAAGCTTGAACCCCCGCTTTTCGAACCAACTATCTTTCACCTAGGCAAACAACTAAAAAGAGAGGAGTTCGAGATTAAGGACTCTAAACAAGAAGAGAAGAATGAGGATTTTGGTCTCTCAAATGTTAGGGATGTGCATGTCAAAGAGGATGATGTTAGTGTAGAGGTCATTCCTATCATATCTATAGGTCATGAGATCCATACATTTCTACCTCTAACACCTAGTCCTATACCTCCAGAGCCGTTGGATCTCCATGCCCCAACATTAGAGCCAATCATCCTTCCCATTACTGTCCAACAAAAAGAAGGAGATTGTCAATTGCCTCATAGCATGAGCTTCATTAGTTTTTTTGTACATAATCATTTTGCATTTTCTACATATAATGACACTTTTTACCCTTGTGTGCTTACATGTTCTACTATTGAGTTCATCAAAAGGGTTACCATTGTCTATTCTCGTGTGTGTTTGAACTCTTTACAAGTTGCACTCGTCGATGTGTGGGATAATGACAAATTTCCATTCTGTGGTATTTGGTGATCTTTCCTTCAAGTCATGTAGGAGTAGGAGTAGTTATTTTTGTTTCTTTGTTTTCTTTGTTTGTTTTTCAGCCTAGTTGGGGGGGGGGGGGGGGGGGGGGGGGGGGGTGCATTCGGCACCCTAACTCCTCTTTCTTCATCTTTTCATGTCATTCCATGTCTTGTCTTCATGCATTGAGAGCAATGCATCCTTCTACTTGGGGGGATAGTAGAGGTTTTGCTTCTATTTTTGTTTTTGCTTCTTTGATTTTACACTTTGGTTTTTGTTTATTTGTGTTGCTCCCTATTCTATATATAAAAAAAAAAAAAAAATAAAAAGTTCATGATTTTCTTTAGTTAGAGGTAGAGTTTAGATTGCATATATATCTTTTGTTACACGTCAATCTCTTTGTGGTATATTGATTATTCTCAGGTATTATATTGAATGATGATCTTTCAATTACTTGGGATCTTGATAAAATGTTAAAGTATCTTATGGTCTCGGTATCATTTCCTTTTACAGTCTAGCACATTCTTCCCATATTCTTCTATATTGATGTCTAGTTTGCATGGTGAATGTGTTGACTCTTTGTTTCCAAGTACCATGACATGACTTGAGAGAGTGCTATTAGAGATGGGAAGAGAGGAACATATGCTTTTATTTTGCTAAGATTGATGCATTATCTCTCTATACTTAATCTCTTTATAGATTGTGCTTCATTCATGCTTAAGTAGAGGGGACCACTTTATTATGCACAATTATGATGACGAGCTTCAATCTTTACTACCTCTAGCATGTTCATCTTTACATTAGTGGAGATTATTACCTTGTGAACTTTAGAGCATTTATCGCCTTTTGGAGCATTATATTTACTCAAGGATAGATTCTTCACCCTCATTTAATTTAATAGCTTCATTATATCTGTATTTGGTTCATGAGTTGAGTAGTGATCTTGATATTGACATTTGTATTTTATGAAATGCTTCGGTTGTACAACTTTGAAAATGATCTTATACCATATTCTTCTTGATAGCCATTAGTCTTCCATTGCCAAACCATACATTTTTCTTGACCTTTGTTGATCTTTTGCTTTTATCATTTAAAAAATGCAAAGTAATTTATTCTCTTGTATCACAAATGAACGCCTATGTGAGAAAAGAGAGTGTTGCTTCATTACTAAAGTTGAAAAAAAAAAAGAGATCGATTTGGAAATTTCAACACAAAAAGTGCATCTTGAAGTATAAAAAAAGTAGATGGTGAAAAAAAGGGAATGATGAAAGAAAAGAAGAAACGAATGAAAAAGGAGTTTGAGACCAAAAAAAAAAAAAAAGAGAGAGAGAGGGAAAAACAAATTGATGTGAAATATTTCGAGGAAGGGCAAGAAGTAGAGAGGAGTGTATCAAACAATTGAAAAGGAAAAGAGTTGTAGTTGCTTTGTATTTATCATTTTATGTATTGATCACACATGATATGACCATTTATTATCTCTTTACCCTCACCCTTCACCTCTTCTACATTGCTATTTCCACCTTTACATGGATTAGTGATCCAATTTGTACTTTAGTGAAGTTTTCAATAGAAAATAAGCTATATGTTGTCAATATCTTTGAATCAATTCCTAACTATGAACATTCTTTCATAGAGCTATGTTAAAGTCAATACACTTCTATCTTTTCGATTTTTGTAATTGATATATTCACTTGATGTGTCTCTTTACATTTACTCCATTGTTGAACAGACCATTGTGAGAACCATGTGGGTCTTTTAATTGAGAGTGTATTCCTAGTGAGGTTTGGATCAAAGCTTTAAAAGATGGATTTATGTTTAGAGATGTTTCGAATTGAACTTTTCATCATGATATTTCACGCACTCACTTAAACATCTCTTTTGCATGGCGTGTGGTATGATCTTGTAAGTGTTAAGAAGTGAGAGTAGAATGCATTGATTGAGGTTTAATTAGTTGTTGTTCCTTAATCTCGTCTAAATGTTGCAACTCATAAAAGGATGTTTGTGGGTATCATCAATGGAAACTCTCACGAGACACCACTCGTCCACTAGGGCAACCTAGGGGTTTAAAAGCTTGATGCATAGATTAAATGCATTTGAGACTCCCACGAAAGTGGAGATTATCTTACTGTATATATTTGTTTTACTTTTTGCATTTTTTTGCTAAGGATTAGCAAAAACTAGGTGGAGGTGGTGATTATACTCCAAAAAGTGTAATCTAAAGTCCCTAAATAGCTATTGTTAGTCCGATTAGGGTGTATATATATGCCTCATTTTAGTATAATAATTGCTTTGATAAGTGTTTGTGGGTATTTTGCAGGTTTTGAGGAAAAAAAGGATTAAATTAGAGTAAAAAGAGCTAAAATGTGTATTGATCGTATGTATGGTAACTTCCACCGTACATAAGCCTGCAGCAAAATCACAAACTTCAGAGAGATCAAATCAGCGTAAAGCTGACCATACGTACGGTACCGGCAATTCCTGCTTGAATTTTGTAGCTATATCTCTGAGAAATGATGCGATTTTGGGAATCTATTTCCATTTTAGGCTAGATTTTCAGTTAGTACAAATTGTAGAGAGAGAAAATTGGTTTATATTATATTTTCCTTGATTTTTCTATACTTTCTTTGTAACCAAACACCAATCTCTTCTTCAATTAATAAGAAATTTGAAATTCTTCACATTCTATTTTATGAAATCAAGTAGCTAAACTCTTCATTGGATGCAATTGTGAAGATCTACCAAGGATCTTCAAGGTCTTCAATGGAGGTATATACACTTCAACGAATTATCTCATGATTTCTTCATATTCATCTCAATTGTGTGTAATTCTATAGAAAACATAGATTCATAATCACTTTTGATAATCTCTATGCACAATTCCTTAATTAGTATAAATATTGCACAAGTAATGATTTGTTTCTAAGATCCTTAACAATTGATCACCAATTTACATCCAATTGATTATGGATTCTCCTTCTTATGGTTTAAATCTTTTGAATCAAGGATCCGCGGAGTGATTACTTGATTTAAGTAATCAAACCCTCCATTGAGACACTTGTAGAGAATTGGTAGATTAGATCAATTGTATCCAAGCTTTCCATTAATTGTCCTTAACTTTAGTTAGAATTGTCCTAAATACATAGTGTAGTTAGTTTAGTTTAGTAGTCAACACAATCTCACCATTAAAGCAATTTTCGGTCTTATTTGTAGTTAATTACAATTTGTTAAGTGACTTGCTAATTTGACTCCATTGGTTGGTTGTTTTTGCTCTTATGTGTTACTTATATTAGGTTTGATCCTTTGGGAGAACGATACCGATACTTACCAAAATTTTACTTCATTCGCGACACCCGTGCACTTGCGGGGAAGCTCAAGTCCATTTCACTTTTGGAAGAGCGATTCATGTGTGTGTGTTTGTGTGTATTGTATCTTATCTTATCTTATTTTATCTTATCTTACAAATTACTCTTGTTACATGACATTTAAAAAGTATTAGAGTATTTAAAGCACCATATAGAAAAGAGACAGAATATAAGGGCGAACACTATATATGTGATTAGTATAGTTCACTAGTTAACTACTTTCTTTATGTGTGAGTTTTCTATTTTCTAATAATTATTCACTATTCTCTTAAACTTATATACCGAGGCTCTTTCTCAATGCATGTAATAATACACAACAATCTAATGTATTATAATATAGATATTATGTCCTAAGGTGCTTCTCTCCCGAGTACGTAGTGGTGGACTGACACCTGTTAGAGTGGTGTTCGCTGCCTCCACTGAATTTAATATTTTATTTTAACCCGGCCCAGTTAAAATTGGATTTTGCCCGACCAAACCATTTCAATTTTTTTTTAACCCAACATAGACTCATACCCAAAAAATACACCCAAAATGGCATAAGCCCTAAAAACATTCCCACTGTGCTAAAAAAAAACTATCAAAATTTTACTACATAATCGCATGTAAGAAGAGTGGACAAGGACAGCTCAAGTGTAAAGTCATCAAAGCAATCACTTTAGATTCCTAATTTTTTAAGGCTTCTAAGTTTTAAAAATTCTATTTATTATAGTTAAAATTCTGTATAATATTTACATATTCTTTTAAAAAAAAATCTCAATCTAAAATCTCAATCTAAGTAAGAAAAATGGCCTTAGTAGAAAAGACCCATAAGCAAAGAAAGAAAAAGCCTACTTCAAATAAATAAATACAAACTCTATAAAAAAGGTTCCAGATTAACCATTCTAATTAACTCAAAAATATTATTTAGAAGAACATTATTACATATACTTTTAACAATGCAATGAAGATCAAAATTCTAACCTATACAACTCTCTCTCTCTCTCTCTCTCTAATGTATAGATTTTATAAGTCTAAATCCTTACAACTCTCTCTCTCTCTCTCTCTCTCTCTCTCTCTCGTATATAAAAGTTTCAAACTAAGAAAAAAAAATTAGTAAATCTTACTGATAACATCATCAAACGGTTTGTAGATGTAACATTTTTGTATTTTTATATAGATCAATGTATTGTTAATTTTTATTTGGAACAAAGTATAATCTTTTATTGTTTGTGTGTCTATAAGTAGCCTGTTATGGTGAAACTAAAAAGTAAATTATTTACTTTGTTGATTGAATCAGTAATTTTATATTATGCTAGTCGAATCATTTACTGAACATTCTACCAAAAATCAATTTTTATTGGATGTTTAAATCCATTGTTATTCAGTGGATACTCCATTGAAAAGAGAGAAAACTAAATTAATTAACAATTTTTCATCTAAAAAGAAAATTTTAAACAAAAAATTTACACTAGTATTAAAAATGTAAAAAATCTCATTTAAAATTTAAGCTTTAAGTTGAGTTGGCCCTGTGAGTGGATGAAGATTATATTGAAATAGACATATTCAACACCATAGATAAAAAAGCTATTTTGCAAAGATTTCAGAATATGAAATAAGAAAGAGGATTATTGTAGTTTGTCACATTAATTTGAACGTTGTTTGTGTAAAAAATATTTGTTATCGATATATAGAGTTTTAAATGTTATTGCACTATTTCTATTTCTTGAAATTTATCATCTTACGATAAACAATTATTTAAGAGTATTTTGTGCATCCACTAAAGAAAATTCTTGAGTCCGCCACTATTTTTACGTACGTATAAATGAAAAAGCTTTTGTTTTTTGTCTAAATCTAAAACCTAGTGAAAAATACTCATTTTTTTTAGTTTGACTATATAGTACACATATTAAACGTTTTATGTATTATACTTTTAAAAAAACTCAATTAAAAATTAGATGCAATTTAAAATAATTTGAGAATATTATTAATTTTATACTTAGTATATAATTATAATAGTACAATTGTTGACCATTAAACTTATTTGACTCTATCAATTATAGAAAAAAATTATGTAACTTATGACTTTTGTATTTTTACTAGTACCATAATTATATGTAATTTTGATATTTTTCTAATACTTCATATATTGAAATTATTAAACATATTTTTCTATAACTTCTTATTAATACTCATAATATTAAATTAAAAATTAAAACTAATAAATTAACCCATTCTTATATCAAGTATTGAAATAATAAAATAAAAAAAAATATTTATCTGCCACTTTAATTTAGTTGTTTGTTAATAATATATTTTAGAAAAGTAATGTATACAATATAAAAATACTACTAACACATATAAGAAGAAATTGCTTATAAATGTTACCGTATTTTTTGTTCCAATTTTTTAATTAATGCTCATCTGATACCTAGCTAATTGTGTATTTTTATTTTTTACGTTCTCGTATTTTATGATGAATTTTGTTACCATATTTTAAAAAAAAATTGTATTAAATCCGTATGTATTAAGTAACTTTTTTTTTCGTCGCGTATTTTACTAATTATATTTCTCTCTCTATCTCTCTTATTATTATAACATAATATTAAACATCTTTTAGATACGTCCACTTGAAATCATAGAAAGTTGAGTGTGGTGACTAAGGATGGCAATGGACCTGGCAAGGCGGAGGTTAAAATTTTTATCCCGGTCTCTACTTAAAATATTCGCTTCCATTCTCGCTTCCATCTCTACATGAAGATTAATTTGGACCTCTATCCCCGTCTCCAAGGGTACAAGCTTGCATCCATCCCTGCCTCCACCTCCGCCTCTACCCCTAGCCCAAATCCAAGCTCAAACCTAAGTTTTTTTTTTCTTTCTTTTTGATACAAAGAAAATAAATAACACAAAGTAAGAAAAGAAAATAGAAAAAAAGAACTAAACTATCAGAAATATTAATAACATTTTGAGTAGCAAGTATATCAAAATAGTGTTGTTATACTGACAAAAGAAATTAACCATAAAATAATAAATTAAAAGCGCATCCAACAAATAACATTAAAAAACTATTGAATATAAGTTAGATACCAGTTAATACAAAGCGTAATGATTATATCACTAATACACCAAATACTAGAATACACTTCAAATGTACATAGTATATGCATAATTTCATAAGAAATATTAATATTTATATGACTATAACAACAAAAAACAAAAAAGTGGCCTACATAAAAAATTAAAAAAAAATGCTAAAAGTGAGGGGAGCGGAGTTCCCGTCTCCATTCGCATATGAATTTTCATTTCGATCTCTATTTCTGCCTCTATCTTCGCTCAAAACGAGACAAATTTAGTTTGACCTTCACTTGTGCCGGTCCATTGCCATCTCCAGTGGTCTAAAAAGAAAGGTTTGAGCGAGCAGAACAAGCACACTTTCCACTTCAAGTGTACTGATTCTCGTGACCATACAACTCTACACTCTATGAAGGATGCATAATGTGAGTCTCATCATCATCCATTAGTCCAAAAATTATTTGTTTAAGAAGCTAAATTATTTGCGTTTGTTTGGCTGGCTAAGAAAATGAATTTGCACTTACCAAAATTTTATTTTTCTATTACTCCATAAAAATTAAACAATTTCAAAATAATTTTATTTTGTTTTTGTTTTTATATTTATCAGAAAATTCAAGGTCCAATCGTAGCATTTGTGTTTAAAATGAAAAAGGATTGATCTCGTTTTTATTCATCTCCGAATAGTTCAATGTGATTTCAATTTTGATTCCCTTAGTTGCTTTGGAGAATTAATTTGACATTGATTTCCTTGATTTCCTTATTTGCCTTTTTTTTTAGAAACACTTTCCTATTTTATTTGTTTAGAAATCGACAAGAAAAGGAAGAAAATGAAGACGCCGTTAATAGGCTGACTTACCCCTAGGCTAGTGAGGCAGTCATCTTAGGCCCTCAATTTTTAAAGTCATAAATTTATTAAAAATATTATTTCTATTAAAGGATATTTTTCATATTTCTTTTTAAAAAAAGCTCCAATCTAGATGAGAAAAAAAAATATTCGTAAGAAAAAAAAGCGTAAAATCACCTATACTAGTGAACTTTGTAAAGAAAATACCTAATAAATAAATTGTACAAATAAATAAAATTTTGAAGGCTCTAAATTGTTTAAATTTTTACATGCTATATTTAGGACCCTATTTTTAAAAAAAAGCTCAATCCAAATGAAAAAGAAAAAAAGCCCTATAAAAAAAATTCAAAAAAAAAACAACTAAAAAAATCAAAACCAACATACTAATTAATTTTAATAATAACCGATTTAATTTAAATTTTTTTTATAATAGTTTAAAAAATATATATTAAAGGCCTCATTTAAATTGGTCGGCCACAAATCCGATAAAGTAACTTTTAAGTCATTTGACATTGTGACATGGCATGACACAATGATGTGGCCCATAGAATGGCTACTTTATGATTTACTGTATCAATTGCCTTTAGTGGTGCCGGACTTTTTTTTTTTCGCTTTTCCTTGCCAGCTTGCATATTCCTTAGAATGTGAAACAATGGCCACACGTTTCTTATCCTATTTCTACTGTGATTTTTTTGTATGAATCATTTTTTACAACTTGATCAACATTCGAGTACGCTTAAACCAGTTGATCAATTAAGCTAATACACAAAACCAATCAACACACTAGCATATGCTAAAAATATTAGAAAAATAATATACATAAATTAATTTCTTACTTACTTTCTTACCTATTAGGTAAAATGCACATAAAATTTATATTAATAAATGTATATAAAACCGGCATGTCTTGTAAGACCCAGAAAAGACTCTCAATTTTAGTCTTGGCCAATAAACAACAGCTTCACGGGCAACTAACGACATCCATTAGCTTGGTGCATGATCACTCACCCCATTCTACGTCATCCATATAGCAAAGATATATGTGTTAATTTTTATGTATTTGAATGAAAACTTTTTATTTTAAAATAAAACACAAATGATAATAATTTTTGCTTCTAAAATTTTCACTGTCACATTATTTTAATAAGTGTTTTAGTATGAATTTTTGGTAAGAATAATATTTAAAAATATATATACATAGAGAGAGAGAGAGAGAGAGTAATGGTGCTAGCTCAGAGAATTAATTTGGTCGCACACAGACTTTTCTACTTGGACTAACTCGGTGTCGTGCAAGCAGGGACGTGGTTACTAAATATAATGCTCAAGAAACTCAATTATATATGATATAGACGAAGACTTAAAAAAATGTAAATAATAAAAGGGCCCCCATTGCTGAAAACAAACCCATTATATTTAGTATGGATATAGGCTCAAAGAATTCTATATAATGAAATGGCCCCCAATGATGATATTTTGCTAGTATACTTTAATTAAGTGTTATTTTTTATTGTCATATATTAAATTTATTTTGTTCACATGTATATTAAATCTATCTTGGTCCTCCAAAGCTGAAATTCTGACTTCGTCCTTGCTTGCAAGAGCAAAACTAGGAATTTTGTTAGAGTGAGCTTAAGTAATCATTTTTAAATCTTGAAAAGAAATTTGCACATTTTTTTTTTAATTTTGAGACATGGAGACATAACTTATAAGACAAAATTAGAATTTTGTTAAAGGAGGGGCCACGGCTCCCTATAATCTAAAGATGGTTCAATTCTGTGTGCAGGTCTTTTGAAATGGCAGAACCAGAAACATAGAAGGGAACCAATGGAACCAATTGTTACTCTCTTTTCATTGGCAACAATTGGTTCCATTTTAATTAAGGCACTAACTGGCATAGCGATAAGATTATTTCATTGCAATTTAAGATTTATAAGCTCAAAACATAAAAATAATCTCTCTGCACATGAGAGTAAGAATTTGGACCCTTAACTTCAAAGTGCCGGGGCCTCATTCATTGAATTACGAGGAGAATTCATAAGCTGATTTTAAGTTTGTCAAGTTATTTGATTTTTTTTTCTATCTTTTCTCTTTTTTCCTTTTCCTAAAAAAATCGAACATTCAAACCTTGCGCCAAGGATAATAAATTTTAATATACCTTTTTTGTCATGTAACAAATATTTTTTTCTTGATAATAAAAACTAGTCGAGAAAGGGAAAAAAGTCTAGTGGTAAGATAGTACCAACTACTAAGTATTAATTCATATTAAATTGGGAGACGCCGTGTTTTATTATATCAACAATATGAATTTGTAATTAATAGAAACATTGTTAATGTAATAAATAACAAATAACAAAATTTGAGATAAAAAGTAACATTGTATACAAGCAAGATTCGTCTAATCCCCCAAAATTTTATCTATAAGTAGGCAGTGCTGACCATCGCTCAGCTCTCATCTTCCCCCAACTCGTTATTCTATCTACCCGTTTTGCCACTGCCTTCCTACAAGAGCTCGATTCCTGAAAATGGCTTTCTTTAAGAACTCACGAATTGCGCTGTTGGCTGCCTTTTTTACAGCCATGTTGCTGCTCGTGTCCTCCGAGGCAGCAGCTAGTGCGGCAATCCATGGTGCTGCAGTAGCAGGACCGGTCCTGCCTAATCTAGGTTCGCAGAGACTAGAGAGAGTTGCCCACACTTCCATTGATCATTATATTAGCTTTACTTACACCAATCAATTATGAAAATGTGTTATTTGCTTTACTTTTCTGTCTTTGTGCTCTCTATAAGATCTATAATAACATGTATATAGGTTCAGAATATCGAATTAGTAGAAGCTCATCATATAGAAAATTCTAACACTCTTTGGACATGCAAATGGTAACAACTAAACAGCTTGTTATTTCTCGATTTTCATTTTGCAGGACGAAAACTTCTTCAATACGATTATTATGAGCCCACTCCGTATGTATATGAGGATCCACGGGGAGCATACCCACGTCCGCTGGCTTCACCATAAAGATCAGAGAGAATAAACTCTCATCTAGCTACCAAATTACTTGAAGAGGTTGAAGACACTATTCAATATTTGCAGATATGGTGATATATGGACTCCGCAGCTCAGAGATTATAAGTGCATCTTCGCATGGTGTGTGTTAAATAATATACATTTACGAGTAGTGGTAGAAGCTCAAGCTATCCGCGTGAGAACGCGGAATAAAGCAGCCAAGTGTACAAGTAATGTTGTCAAAGATTATAAGTTTGTTCTATGTCTTCTATATCCCTCCCAATAATCTAGACATTCTTGCCGATCAATGTCTTAATAGATATAAGTTGTGCAGTATTATAATGAAAGAGGCCGGGCATCTTTGTAATAAATATAAAAACAATGCTACCTATAATCACATATCTCACCGCATTTTCTTCCCAAGACACATTTCAGTAGGTCCAACAGACATTTATTAATATGGACTCTATTGTCAACTTGGATGAGTGGGTGAAGAGTATGAAGAGCTTGAAGGGCATGAAGTGGTATTTATGGATGGGAAATGTATATAGTAGGTATAAAATTGAACAATAAATCTAAGACACCTTGGACTGAACTACCCCCAGTCCAACCACTAGTAGAATTCTTTGCTGGGTTTGAAATTCTCATGCAACTACCGTAGTACAGGTTCAGTTTGGTCAATTGACCTATAAGATCTTGCCAGATCAGCATGAAGTAAATGGATGGAACCATCCGATGGGTAACAAATTATATGACGCATCACACCAATTTGGAGGATATTTTCAACTATTAAATTTTAGGCTTTGGCAAGGGTTGAATCTGAATTTTGAAGAAATTAATTACCGAAGTGCTTTTGATGAACCAAAAGGCCAATGATGTTTGATGAATAACTTATGAAAATTTTAATGTGAACAACAACCGTTGATGAACTACTGAATCAATAAATAGATCAAATGCTTTTAACTCAAACATGACTCAATGCAGCTTAATCATTCTCAAAACTTCATATCATTTTCAAAATACCCATGATCATTTTAACTATTCGTCTATATACATATGTATCACTAATCCAACAAATTCTACAAGATTGTCTCACACTAATTAAATAGTATAGAAAAATTAATATTTGATATTAAAACCTAATTTTTGTTTTCATCATGCAGGACATTTTAATAAGTTATTCTTCATTGGACTGGATGAAGATTAAAAGATGGGCTATCTTTGAGGACATCTCAGTTGTGGGAAACACTATCTAATTTAACCATTCATTGCAAAATACAAAAAATTTGTAACAAGCAGAACATATGGGAAAAACAGGCAGAATAAGATGACAATAACAACCATGCAAGTTCACAAAATTAAACAACTAAAATTTAAAAATTCACAATTTAAAAGAAATAAAAAAAACACCATCAGATAGCACAAGATACTATATGGCAGTAACAAACTTTTTTTTTTTTTTTCCTCTCATTTATACTTTTAGTTTCTAGCTGTAAGAATCCGTCAACGAATGCAAAAGCAGATTAAACTCGCACCTTAATCGTGTTAATCCAAAACATGAAGATGTTCTACGCACTGCCTTGAATCTATAGTCAGGAACGGAATAAATAATTTTGTTGTGGGGGCCAAGAAAGACCAACGTAAAATTTTTTAAATTTTGTTTAAGGGTTAAGATAAAATTTCTTGAAATTTGGAAGGTCAATATAAATTCTTTTGGGGGTTAGGGTAAAAATTTTTGAGTTTTGGAAAGAGAAGGTAATAATTTTTTAATTTTGTTGGGGGTTAAAATAAAAAAAATTTCAATTTTGGAAGTTCAGAAAATTTGTAAGATTTTTTTTTTTTTGGGGGGGGGGGGAGAGGGGGCAATATACACTCTCTTATCTAAATATTTTAAAATTTATAGGATCTAAATGTAATTTCGTCAAAATAGGGGGGTCATGGCCTCCCATAGTCAAGCTATAGTTCTGTCCTTGTCAACAACAGTTAATGTCGTTATAATGAAGAACGGACACTGTGTTTCCACAACATAAAAACCTATGCTCTAAGTCTGTATATTTGCATAGAGAAATTGCGCACAACTAATTATTTAACATTGGATGCTCTTGGTGTTTATATAGACACCCAAGAGACACCGACAAACTGTAACCATTTAATGTGATATGTATGTTTTTTAATAGACATGTCTGTACCACGTCAACCCACCATGAACGGCCAATTTGGGTCCATGACCCGTAAACCAACACTAACTTTTTTTTAATTATTTTTTATCTAACTAGCAAAAGAGGTGAATGACGCCAATAGATTCTCAGCATGACAAAAATATGGGCATTAAGAAAAACTTATAAGAACAACAAAAAAATAGAAATAGGGGCAAATTATTTTTAATTAGGCAATGAAGTCTATAAGACCGGATTTGGGAAGGTGGCACCAACTATTTAGAAAATGGAGCCATTTCTTTAATTTTTTCTAAAATGTATAATAGTTAAAAAATAATTGCTTTTTAGTTTCAAGGTCAGCTGACCCCACAAGCCACGTAGTGACCCCTCCCCAATTGGGAGAAAGTATAGTTGGGGCATAGGTCAGTCATCCCCGTATATGTGCATTCAATATTGCTATCAACAATTATTGCCGTGCATAAACCGGCAAGAAATACAATCTTAATCGCATTGTAATCAAAAGACTATCAAACACTTGAATGAGTCCTCTGTCTTTTCCCTCTACAGGTCAAAAGAGCCTAATAATTTGAATGATCTGAAGTTATGAAGTTACACTTGCCTAATCACACAACGTTTTCATTTACGCATATAATTTCAGCATGCAAGTAAGTGTGGATAAATTTTCGGTAGTAAATTAATATCAACTATAGTCATTAAATTTTTTTTACCACATGGTATAGGTGAATGTGCAATTATCACTGGGCTAATCTTGCTTTTCAGATATACCACTAGATGAAAGGTAAGAGATTATAATGGAAAGTATCCCAAAAATATGAATATATACTACCTATCTATTGAATTTTTTTCACCCTGCAGTCTCCTATGGATGGAGGGGTACTCAAGAGCAGAGCTTAAAGTTCATGGGGAAGTATTTAAAGATACAAAATCCAATACAAAATTGAATTAAAAAAAGCCTTCGACACAGTAGACCGCCCAACCAAGGGCAAACCTACACAAGGGCCAAGGGGGCTGACCCCTAAGTTTTTAAAATTCTCCTTAGGCACTATGTATTCTTGTATATTTATAATATGCAATAGTGTATTAGTCCTCCCTGAAATTTAAGGAAAAAAAATTACCTTAACCCTCCAAATTTCAATTTTTTTTTTTTACTTTGGCCCATTTTAACAAAATTTTTGGGTCTACCCCAAGGCGGGGAGAAATATTGGGTGGGTGAAAGTTCTCATACATGTAGTTCCAAGTTTTGGTTTGAATACTCACCCATGAAGTCTTAGGTTTCAGTTTGGTCAACTGACTAAAAGATCTCAGATCAGCATGAAGGAGATGGATACAACCATCTAACGGGAACAAATTCTACCAATTAAGCATGTCAGATCCTTTGAATGAGTTCCTATAGTCCATCTTTCATACTTTTGGTTTGTACATTCCACTGAATTCAGAGTCTGATCAGTAATTCGGTCCGTCATTATTTTAACGACCTTTGATTTGCATACTTGATCATTCTTGATCAATTTCAAAATGATTTTTATAACCATCCAAAAAAGTGAATTGGATTTCAAAATTATTTTAAATGTTTTGCATTCATTTGCTTTCAACCGCTGTTGCCACCATGGGTTGAATCATAAATTATGATGAAGGGGCCATGGAAGGCAAAGGGAAAATTTTTTGAATTTTGTTGAGAAGTTAAGATAAAAATTCTCTTAAATTTTGGAAGGTTAAAGAATTTTTTTTGAAAATTGTTAGGGCCCAATATTACTTTTTCTATCATAAATACTCAAATTTTATAGGACCCAAATAGATTTTTGTCAAAGTAGAGGGTTGTGACCCCCACGGTTGAAACGTAGCTCCATCCCTTATTGCCACCGACAGACATGGACTACTCTTACTACAAGCCAGTTGGGAAGACTTGGAATTTCCAACAAATAATGCTGAATGTGTGGACTATAGGCAGTGATTTGGAATTCCCACCAGTAGTTAGTCAAACAGACACCTAATTCATACGTCTCCAATTTATGGAAAAATCTGCATTTGTCTGGATCATGACCAAGGGACATTTATTT